>NQII01005954.1:0-35472 GCA_002778355.1 Clitarchus hookeri
GTGCCGCAAGACGACGTGGCATGGACTGGACTAATGTCTGAAGGTATGCAGGAGGCAATTCACAACATGAATTCTGGATGGCAGTCCACAAATCCAATCTGCACGAATTTGAGAAAGGGTTGCACGTCTGTTACGTTTAATGATTCTCGTCACTCGTCGTTTCTCCCGTTCTTTCACGATCTTTTCCCGGCCGCAGCGATGTCGAAGATGTGATGTTTTACCGTATTCCCGATATTCACGGTACACTCGTGAAACGGTCGTACGCGAACATCCAAATGTTATCGCTGCCTCGGAGATGCTATGTCCCATCTCTCGTACGCCGACTATAACACCACGTTCAAACTCACTTAAATGTTGATAACCTGCCATTGTAGCAACAGTAACTGATCTAGCTGCCGACCGCATCGCGTTACTCTGATTGGTTCCATACCTCTGTTATTGGCATACGCACGCCTATACCAGTTTTTTTTGGCTCTTCAGTGTAAGAGGGACTTGGAGACGATGGTCGTGGACATCGCTTCGTCGGCTGTGTCACTGCTGGTGCGGCTGAGATATCCCCGAGTCGCCCGCAGATGTCGCAGCGAACGTTGAGGCGACCAGCACTGCGGTTACTGCGGCCATAGCTGTGCCCAATGGTGACGGAAACGATGATGTGTGAACTGTTTGTCCTTTGTGCGGATTGTCACCGCCTGCACAGCCACGCCTGCCAGCAGCTATTCCTAGCCTCACTACAGTGCCCGCCTCCGAGGTTAAAGAGTACCTGCGTCGACTAATGAACAGCATGATGAATGATCTCTAAATATTTGGTCTGTATGCTATGTAATGTTTTTTCTATTTCACATATATGTGTTATCACACACCCTCCATTAGGTTTTAAAGTATATATAAAGTGTTGCCATTGCAGTATAAATAGATATGTAGTAGTGAGAGAGAGAGATGTTTGTAAAAATCATAAGTGAAGGTAATGTTTTTTTTATTTCAAGTATATGTGAAATCACACATATGCTCCATTAAGTTTTAAAATAAATATACAGTATTGCCATTGTAATAAGTAGATATGTAGTGTGTATTAGAGAAAGATAGAGAGACGTATGTAAAAATCATAAGTAAATGTATGCAGAGAGAAGTGTGTACTGCTAATTCATTGTAAAAAACATATAAATGTTCATCATTAAATGTATATATTTGTAACTGTACCAATGTGTGTTCTTTATTCAATATCCTCTGTCTGGAGTGAGGTATACTACATACCGGAAATGCAAGTACCTGTATAGTGAAGGTACCACAAACAACAACATATACATGCTTTTATTCACAGTTACAGTTATATTAAAAGTAACATTGATATATATGAACTGTAGAGAGAGAGGCAAAGTTGTCAGTATAATAAAGGTAACTTTATTCTCTGTAGAGAGACGGTGTATATGCATGAACCACAAGTACCTTTAATGGTAACATACAATATGTATTATATATTTATGCTGGAGGCCGCAACCGCTGGGTATGTAGGGAGAGAGAGAGAGAGAGAGAGAGAGAGAGAGAGAGAGAGAAAGAAGGACGAGTCATTCAGGCTCCTTAAGCATTATTCCAGTGCTCGTGTGCGATCACTGCCTCCCTTCACAAATTTAGGGGGGGTGGAACCCCCCCTCCCTACATCCTGAGCGACCGTACGATATGTAAACCTCCCACAGACGTGTAGTCCGTCCACAGTTACTTGTGATCGGCCAGCTCGTTTGGGTGTGCCCTGTTCGTTTGCAGCCATATGCTGTCTTCGTGTACGCACATCGTCGTTACCCATACTTCACATCCAACACCTGTGGTAAGTTTAACATCATCACTTACATCTCGGTGCCAGTTGGCGAGTGGACTTAACACACGTACTTAATTTTGTTTGCTCATAGAGTAATCGTCACTTAGAGTATAAATTTACATATTAATATCTTAAAATTATTAAATTTATAACAATTTCAAGATGTCACGTTCACATAACGCACGGCTGACCGGTAAGGTTTTAGTTCAACACCAGCTGCGACTGATTTCTGAACTTGTGTTAGTACCAGCGTGGCTCAGAGCACATTGTGACCAGCATAACCGGCCGAGTTCAAACTATGTGCAGGCTTTAACTTAAAAGAGCGTGGATAATAATGATTATCAAACTCGTTAATTTAAATCCACAAGTTTTTGGAAGCCAACATAAAGAAACCCCACAAAGGGGTATCCTACATAACGGTTTTTACTAGCTTTGTGAGAAATGTTTTTCCGTATTGATGCATTTATTTTGCTTAATATCATCCACCGCAGTGGCATATGCAATTATATGGGGTAAGAAATAGGTCAGAAGAAAAACATCACACTGTTAAAATATTAGCTCACAGTGTTAGTAAGAACAGTTATGTAGATTCGCTCATCTTATGTTTTTAAATATTGATTTCCGTAAAAGTGAAAAATACAATCAAAATCTATAGTATTAAATTATTTCCCACGCACCCTTCTTAACCCGGCGTTGGTCGTGCCGTGAGCAATTCCCTCACACTTCCCGAAAAAAGTGCATTGGACTTAATTTGTTATATTTCCCTCTGATATTTTTTTCTATTTGTTCTTTGTTTATAAATACAATTTAATAAATTATTATTTGAAAAAAACATTCCCATTTTACTAACATAAAAATGATCTTGTACACAAAAGCGGGAGTGAGAGGGAAATGCTGACGGCGCGACCACTCGCGTCGCTGACGCCGGTCAGCCGTCCGACAGGACAAGGCATGTACGGGCCTGCCTCCCTTCGTCTAGTTGTCTCCTAGATGTGTCAGTATTCTTTCACCCTTCGTTGTGATTGTTTGAGTGAAGTGTCAGTTACTTTTTTTTTTTCAGTCACGCAGCGAAAATTTTACAACTTTTGAAGAATTTACCTGAAGAAAGGAATTGCTGAAAGTACATTTTTTTCTTTTAGGGTTCGTAGGTAAAGTTTAGGTCATATTTTTGAATAAAGAGGAATTTTTCTGTTTTAGATCGTTATTCATGGCTACTTGAGGTTGGACAAAGCAGTACTGGAGGTCAAATTTCCAATGCTCCAATTGAAGAAAATGAAGTAGTTCCTTATCATGACCTTGAAAACGAATCTGATAGACCTAGTGAACATGAGGATCATTTGTCTCAATCAGAAAACGGTAGGCGAAAATGAATCCCATCAAAAACGGCGGAGAGAAGATTCAGCAGAAGGAATTTGTGGTGTCTGCCCAAGANATGAATCCCATCAAAAACGGCGGAGAGAAGATTCAGCAGAAGGAATTTGTGGTGTCTGCCCAAGAAGAAAAAATATAAATACAAAAAAAAATATTGTAGAATCTGCAAAATACCTATTTGTAATGAATATTGTGAATTTACTTGCTCTAATTGCATTTGAAATGTTAGCGAATTAGAATCAGAAAAAGTAATGAATTATTTTTAACAATATTCATATTTCTATTTTTATTTGATTATGAATGTAACAGTTTTTTTTATAATACTAACATAAGAGAATCTATACCATTTCTTGTAATTAACGATTTAATTTGCATTTTTGCTATTACTTTTTAAGGCTTATATACAAACAAAAGAGTAATCCCTACTGTTCTCTAAATAATCTATTGTTAATTTTGGTTAATAATTAATTGTGTTGTGTTAATAAAGTTTTGGTAATGTTGTTTTTATTCATTTTTTTCCAATACATGAATAATAATTTCACAATTTTATTGAATAAAATACATTTAATGGGTGAATTATTTATTAATGCATTTGTTTTAAATTAAAAAATTAATTTTAAAAACCGTAAATAATGCAGATTATAACTAATAGAAATGACTAAAAATGAGATGTGAGGGAAATGCTCACGCGCGACCAACGGTGTCTCACGGAAGGGGGCGACCAACGCCGGGTTAAGACACGTTCTTTGATTTTTATTGCGTTACGTCGCGAGTTCAGTGTGATCAAAAACAGGTCACTGTCACCTTTATCGGTTGGCGGTAGATCATGTGTCAGGCCTTCACTATTGTCCCAGTGTGAAAGTGTAGAATTTATAGCTGTGGCATTAAAATAAGGANTAGATCATGTGTCAGGCCTTCACTATTGTCCCAGTGTGAAAGTGTAGAATTTATAGCTGTGGCATTAAAATAAGGAAACTGTATCGTCATAATTGTACGAAATACAGTAACATTAACTACATGAAATCAGTNAATGCATTTGTTTTAAATTAAAAAATTAATTTTAAAAACCGTAAATAATGCAGATTATAACTAATAGAAATGACTAAAAATGAGATGTGAGGGAAATGCTCACGCGCGACCAACGGTGTCTCACGGAAGGGGGCGACCAACGCCGGGTTAAGACACGTTCTTTGATTTTTATTGCGTTACGTCGCGAGTTCAGTGTGATCAAAAACAGGTCACTGTCACCTTTATCGGTTGGCGGTAGATCATGTGTCAGGCCTTCACTATTGTCCCAGTGTGAAAGTGTAGAATTTATAGCTGTGGCATTAAAATAAGGGAACTGTATCGTCATAATTGTACGAAATACAGTAACATTAACTACATGAAATCAATATTTTAAACAATTATGATATTAAAATATTATTTCAGTTCAATTTTAAAACACTCACATGACACTTTCATTTCACTATAAGAGTTTGGGAGGGGGGTCATGCTGCCTGTGGATCCCCCCTTTCCCCTTCTGGATCCGTGGATCGGCCCTGTCGCTTCGGTCATGTCGCCTGGACAATACACGACAACTCGAAATATGCGAGACACATTTCATTAAGTGCAGGCAACTTCGCAACATACACATTAATCAAAGTTAGTTTCGTGAGCGGTTTGGCGAAGCCAGCGGTGTTTCTGCGGGGAATTTCACTTCAGCTCGTCAGACGTAATCGGTGTTGTTGGCAGAAGCGGGGCGGTGGGCGTGTAGTTCGCGCTGGAGCAGCAGCGGGCTAATTCCAGCCAGATGTTGTAGGAGATACTGGCGCACCCCTCGTCCTCATGGTCAGGGGGCGTGGGGGAGGGGCAAGTTGCGGCGTTAGCTGGGTGCATTAACCATCTTGTGGGTTGTAAACTTCGGCAGCCGGGGACGTTACAAGAGGCAGCAGTCGAGAAGAGCTCCGAGAAGGAAAGAGCAAACACTCCCTCCTTCTGGTTCACTTCGACATCCTCCCTTAGCTCGTTCCACTTAACTCCATCCACTCCTTGTGCAGTCGCGGCGTCGACTCGGTACAACGGTAGAGCAGCTATACGACGAAGACTGGCGTGAAGAAGAGCGGTATCGATCAAAACATGATAGGTAGGTAGATAGATAGATAGTATATATATATATATATATATTCTCGTCTCGTCTCGTCTCGTCTCGTTAACAGCGAAGTCATTAGAGACGGAGCAAGCTGCTCAGAGAAGCAGGAACGGGGAAGGAATCGAAAATGGCCTGTATTAAGGAACCATCTCAACATTCGCTTGGAGTGATTTAGAAAAACTACGGGAAAAAGCAATCAGGATGGCCGGGCCGGGAATCGAACCCGTGCCCTTCCGAACGTGAGATCAGCGGTTTACAACAGCACCGCCTCGCTCGGTGCGACAGAAGGAATATTCCTTGTTTGTATGTGTAAACGACGGTAAATATTAGCCAAAACAAGGCTCACTTTATCGCTGACGATAAGTCAGTTTCCTATAGCAAGATTGGTCATATACAGGGCTTACTTACTTCGTTGTTTTTATCACGATCGCACATAGAAGTTAAGTACACAGAGGCGAAATTGCGTGGCTGTTCCTTTGATGCAGGCGTGCCGACCGATTCAATGATCGGCTGCGTGAGGCTACGGGAACGGGCCTTGTGTCTGACTGGCTACCGCGTGTTGCGGAAGGTTCCCTACTGGCTGAGCTGCCGGTTGGCACGCAAGATAATAGCCACTGATTGGCGAACGGTGTTCCGACATGTTTATCTATAGGAAGTAAAGTCAACATTATAGGTTTCTGCGTGCGTTCTTCAGACATAAACACTACCCGGTGGTCTAAAATAATTTAAATGCGAATTCGTCAGTTAAGGCAACCCATCCGCACTGCTGGTTTGTCAAATTTTTATGGTCTCAGCATCACTGTAGACGTGGTGGGACGAATGGGTTTCGAAACAGTCGCTTTGCCGTGGACGTTCGCAGCGTGAAGCTGCCGTTGGATACTTTTGGTTACTGGTTCCTACATATAAGTGTTCCTCTCGATGGTCGTTTGGAAACCGCTGTGTTGTACTTTCTGGCCACTGTTCGACACCACCCTTACGTCATTACACCATGAATTATAATATTTGGAAAACCACTGATTCGCAGTCAGATTCAACTACTCGAATCAGTGAGAATGGCTTCTCTTAGAATCTGTGGAAAACCATTGGTTGTTTCATTGAAACAATTTCGCTGATTAAATAAGTGACATAGAACTGTGTGCGGCAAATTACATATTGTTTTTATTGAATTTGACCAATCTTTATGAGAAATAAACATATTTACGATCATCGCTGTCTATATTGTGCAATTTAACGTAATTTAAAAGAAGTAAAAAAAAAACGTAGCATTTAGTACTTGAACCCACAGCATCCCTCTTCTAGATCGTCACTTTATAGCAATCGAGGTATCAAGCAAACGTTGTCTTATAGGGGGAAAATATTTGTATTAAATTGGATGCCCTTTATTTTCGTTTTTAGTTCAATTGCTAATGTAAGGATCATTAATACAAATAGTAAGTATGAATGCACTCTCTTCACTACATTTAATAAAGTTTAAACCTTTAAACCGAGCGCCGTGATGATTACGTGAAAACAAATTGAAAGACCTAAAAACGAAATGAAAGACTGAATGTTAATGTTACCGCGTAAAATGGTATTATAAAATACGGAACCTATAATATATATGTGTATATATAATATATTTTAGTAGTTTATGTGATGCTATTTCATTCGATACACCTTGTTTAATTGATCCATCACAAAANTAATATATTTTAGTAGTTTATGTGATGCTATTTCATTCGATACACCTTGTTTAATTGATCCATCACAAAAAAAAAAACTGGAAAACAGCAAATGGTGTCGTTGATGAATCAGTAGAAAACGTCACTGAATAAATAAGTGAAGAAAAACTGGAATTTCTTCACTAATTCATCAGTTAAACTGACTAAGTGTCTGCTGAATAAGCCGGGTCCTGTTAACTGACGTAAAAAGTTAAATTCTGACTAATTAATATTTAGAGTTTATCAGTATGCTTTAAACTTTATCTTACCCTTCTTTTTCGAAGGTATCATCATGCCACGTTTTGTGTAGTCATTTGNTTGACGTCTCGTCAACAGCGAAGTCATTAGAGACGGAGTAAGCTGCTCAGAGAAGCAGGAACGGGGAAGAAATCGGCCATGGCCTGTAGTAAGGAACCATCGCAGCATTCGCTTGGAGTGATTTAGAAAAACTACGGGAAAAAGCAATATGGATGGCTGGGCCTGGAATCGAACCCGTGCCCTTCCGAATGTAACTTCAGTGGTTTACAACTGCACCGCCTCGCTTGGTTTGACCGAAGGAATATTCCTTGTTTGCATATGTAAACTAAGGTAAATATTAGCCAAAACAAGGTTCACTTTATTGCTGACGATAAGTCAGTTTCCTATAGCAAGATTGGTCATATACAGAGCTTACTTACTTCGTTGTTTTTATCACGATCGCACATAGTAGTTAGGTACACAGAGGCGAAATTGCGTGGCTGTTCCTTTGATGCAGGCGTGCCGACCGATTCAATGATCGGCTGCGTGAGGCTACGGGAACGGGCCTTGTGTCTGACTGGCTACCGCGTGTTGCGGAAGGTTCCCTACTGGCTGAGCTGCCGGTTGGCACGCAAGATAATAGCCACTGATTGGCGAACGGTGTTCCGACATGTTTATCTATAGGAAGTAAAGTCAACATTATAGGTTTCTGCGTGCGTTCTTCAGACATAAACACTACCCGGTGGTCTAAAATAATTTAAATGCGAATTCGTCAGTTAAGGCAACCCATCCGCACTGCTGGTTTGTCAAATTTTTATGGTCTCAGCATCACTGTAGACGTGGTGGGACGAATGGTTTTGAAACAGTTGCTTTGCCATGGACGTTTGCAGCATGAGGCTGCCGTTGGATACTTTTGGTTGTGGGTTCCTACATACAAGTCTTCCTCTCGATGGTCATTTGGAAACCGCTGTGTTGTACTTTCTGGCCACTGTTCGACACCACCCTTACGTCATTACACCATGAATTATAATATTTGGAAAACCACTGATTCGCAGTCAGATTCAACTACTCGAATCAGTGAAAATGGCTTCTCTTAGAATCTGTGGAAAACCACTGGTTGTTTCATTGAAACAATTTCGCTGATTAAATAAGTGACATAGAACTGTGTGCGGCAAATTACATATTGTTTTTATTGAATTTGACCAATCTTTATGAGAAATAAACATATTTACGATCATCGCTGTCTATATTGTGCAATTTAACGTAATTTAAAAGAAGTAAAAAAAAAACGTAGCATTTAGTACTCAAACCCACAGCATCCCTCTTCTAAATCGTCACTTTATAGCAATCGAGGTATCAAGCAAACGTTGTCTTATAGGGGGAAAATATTTGTATTAAATTGGATGCCCTTTATTTTCGTTTTTAGTTCAATTGCTAATGTAAGGATCATTAATACAAATAGTAAGTATGAATGCACTCTCTTCACTACATTTAATAAAGTTTAAACCTTTAAACCGAGCGCCGTGATGATTACGTGAAAACAAATTGAAAGACCTAAAAACGAAATGAAAGACTGAATGTTAATGTTACCTCGTAAAATGGTATTATAAAATACGGAACCTATAATATATATGTGTATATATATATAATATATTTTAGTAGTTTATGTGATGCTATTTCATTCGATACACCTTGTTTAATTGATCCATCACAAAAAAAAACTGGAAAACAGCAAATGGTGTCGTTGATGAATCAGTAGAAAACGTCACTGAATAAATAAGTGAAGAAAAACTGAAATTTCTTCACTAATTCATCAGTTAAACTGACTAAGTGTCTGCTGAATAAGCCGGGTCCTGTTAACTGACGTAAAAAGTTAAATTCTGACTAATTAATATTTAGAGTGTATCAGTATGCTTTAAACTTTATCTTACCCTTCTTTTTCGAAGGTATCATCATGCCACGTTTTGTGTAGTCATTTGATACTGTATTCCTCGCCATACTAACAAGGTTGGGTGTCTTCGTCACTTCATGTACCAGCGAGGAACGATCTAACAACGTTTGTTTGGAAGTCTTACAGGTTGGTCGTACCGGCGTTTGTCTGGTGCTCTAAAATGTTTTCATGCTACCTGTACAACTGCTTCTCAAAGACTGATACCTCAGCTTTCACCACTACTAGGCAGCACACTTCTGCTCTGTACTGAAAAGACGAAATGTGGCCCTATTTCGTATGGACGTTCATACCAGTTCCATTCAAAGATAGAGACAATTAGATTTTTATATATTTTTTTTAACATGCATTACAGAATTGGTTGTAAATATTGCTGATTGTATCGCTGTACTATATAAAAATCGCTTACTTAAATTTAAATTTCATTTTGTTAAAGTAACAAAACGATTTCTGTACACTCTAAGAAATTATTCGCAAATTTACCAGATCAGTGTATACGCTTAGTGAGAAAGCAGGAATGGTAATGTTTCCCCTTATACATTCATTGTAGCTTTCCTACATTTGCTCAATTGCGTAGGGAAGTTCCCAACTTTATACAGTAGCAACGTTAAACATTATTAAATCTGCAGCTTGATGTTTGGTATTATTACCGTACAGTGTACAGGTTTAAAACATCCATTACATTTTGGGAAGTTTGCCAGAACATTTTGGTTGTTTGTTTTCTTCGAACTGAAGATCTTTTCGACGGGAAACTTAATACAAAGAGGAAATTAATGTTTCAACGTTATTTTTTACGGCAATAATTGTGAGAACAGAAATTAAATGCACACAATTTTGATGCACTAATACTAATTTTCGATTTAAAATGACCGACTCTTTGAGGACACAGATTACACATAAAATATTACGTTTTATAATCTGCTGGAAATTATGTCGTGTCTCATGTTAACAAAACAAACAGACTTCGTTATCGAGGGCTTGTGTGTACTGCAAGAAATTTAGTTTGTCATATGTATAGTGAATACTAACCAAATTGGAGATATTTCAATATCATTCTCAGGTGATAAAATTATTTTCATCAACAAATATTTGTATATTTACGTTTTTGACATAATTTTACTGTATTTGCGTAATAAAGTTAACAATATATATTGGCCCTTTTTACAATTTATTAATTTAACACGTGTAATAATTTATTAAATTTATAATAATTGCAATGTTTTATTTTCTGTAAAAAAAAATGTAATATGTACTACAGACAAATAATAAGTAGAATTTCACCCTACTTTTGACAACATTAAGCAGATGCAGCAAAGTTTGTGTCTGCGAGAGCGTGCCTTTTTTTATGGCATTACTTTTGGTGTCAATTTTTTAATTTTCCGGCCGACCCGATTCCCTATTTTTGCAGGTGAAAAACGTTGCGTACATCGCACTTCATAGCTTCTCCACCTTAGGGTCTCATTTCGTGATGTGTCTTTGGGAACTATTTCGCTTAAATATCCCAGTTTAATATTATCGTCATTTCGGTGGTTGGTGTTCCAAAAATAGCATGCAGCTCTTGTATTAACAATTTAATATTTACAATTTCTTATGTTGATTAGTTCTAGTAATTTTATGGCAAAACATATGTGAAATATTGAATTTGTAATGAAAAAACACATAGTGCAAAAAATTGTTCTCATGTTATAAGACACATTACATTAAATGAACACATATAGCCAATGTATGGAATAAAATAAAAAATTATTAAGTTTTGGCTGCCAAACTTACGTACACCATAAAAAAATAACTTAAATATTGACTAGTTAATAAAGGAACAATTTTCAGCTACATATTTTGTACTTGTATTATGAGTCTATACCACCCCACTTTGATTTTTTACCATGCCGTTTGGTGGCAGTAGTTTTGCCCCACTGCGTGGTCGTGGTTCGAGTTCCACATCGGCCGTGGGTGTGTGAGCAGTCTTCCTCATACTGGGCATCAAGTGCGAGATAGTGTTAAAAGTAATTAAAGGAATATATGAATAACCTTCCCAAAATTAAATTATTAGTGAAACGTGCTGAGCAAAGCGCGACGTGTTAAAGTTAACTAGCCGGCGACGACATGCTTGTTATAAGTCTGACGAGTGTTGGAGTCGAGGCAGATAGGCTCCTGTCGAGGTCGTAAATTAAAGAGCAGTAATGAAGTAAAGTATCCCAGGACAGCGANAAATATATGAATAACCTTCCCAAAATTAAATTATTAGTGAAACGTGCTGAGCATAGCGCGACGTGTTAAAGTTAACTAGCCGGCGACGACATGCTTGTTATAAGTCTGACGAGTGTCGGAGTCGAGGCAGATAGGCTCCTGTCGAGGTCGTAAATTAAAGAGCAGTAATGAAGTAAAGTATCCCAGGACAGCGAAACTGAGCGCCCGCCAGCTCAGACAATGAACTGGCGAGGACGCCGCATTTTACAGCACTTGTCGTGATACAAAATTATTATACCTGTCGTCTTATTTTAATTGCGAAAATTCTCCCTTTTATCTGCCGCGCATCTGCTAAAGGCAACGTTTGCAACCGAGATCATTAGTTCCGCTGGCTTCACCATTTNTCAGGACAGCGAAACTGAGCGCCCGCCAGCTCAGACAATGAACTGACGAGGACGCCGCATTTTACAGCAGTTGTCGTGATACAAAATTATTATACCTGTCGTCTTATTTTAATTGCGAAAATTCTCCCTTTTATCTGCCGCGCATCTGCTAAAGGCAACGTTTGCAACCGAGATCATTAGTTCCGCTGGCTTCACCATTTAATGCACGAGGCGGCGAAGGCATTCAGATGCTAACGGACACCGCAGGCTTTTACTTTTTTTTTTTAATACGAGAACCAGGCAGCGAAGACGGGCATATTAAAACAATCTGATGAGCAAACTACCTTGTTACCCGTGGCAGACTTTTTGTTTACAACTATCCCCCAAACAAATTTTTTTTTAAGCTGATTCGTCAGGCAACCTATCGCAGTGTTCTGTTTGAGATTTTTGTAGTATGCCTTTTAAACAAAATCTCAAAGTTAATGACAAAAATATGAATGAAGTCTGGAATTCGATTCCTGCATCCACGGGTGCCTGAGGGCATGCATTCTCGACTCAGCTGTCTGTGGTCGCATCGCGGAGCCAATTCACGATGTATGCTTGCAACAAGTAGGTATTGAAATTTTTTTCAGAATATCTCTGAAAATATGTCGAAGGGCCAGTTTCATCCTGCATGTCGAACTTTTGGTTTTATAATTAAGTTTTATAAGGAGAGATAGTCACTAACTGCTTTTAAGCCGTAGGCATTTTTAATTGCTCTTCACATTGGAAATGCAGTTTGAAGGACTAATGTATAGCCGTGACACAAGTACACGCAGGATAACATATTTTAATAAAATAATGTAATATAGGAATATAAAACGGTAACTATAATTGTCACTTTCGTAACTGAACGTACTGAAAATATTACAAAANCAAATTTTACAAAAAAGAAGAGAATAGAAGTTGTAGTATTTTATGACTTTAAGGACTGGTTTAATCTGCAAAGCTCGAAAAAGNGAAAATATTACAAAAAAGAAGAGAATAGAAGTTGTAGTATTTTATGACTTTAAGGACTGGTTTAATCTGCAAAGCTCGAAAAAGTGTAAAAAAATCAGCCGTCTGGCACAACTAAGCTAAGAGGANAGTGTAAAAAAATCAGCCGTCTGGCACAACTAAGCTAAGAGGATAAGAAGCTTATAGCAGCGGAAGATGTTGGGACATTTCCTTTTTTCTTGTAAAACTTGATAGGTCGTTATCAATTTCAGTATGATCTTTTGGCTTTTACAAGAGCTGAAATAAATTTCGCTTCAGATTTATAACTTTGAATTTCTCTGTGCATCCCATTCCAGGAAACATTGCACACACACAGATACTCGTGTTTTCATACTTCCGCCATTTTCCGTCTTTGTTATAAATCAGAAAAGTTCAAAGGGACTCGTGGTTGGTTCATTACTTGAAAGCCAGCAGTAGAAATGTTAAGAGAGTACACTATTCATAGCCACCTCCCGGTGGGCCGCAAATGTTGGGCGTTGATTATGATGTGGACAGTGTAGTGGGTATTATTGTTGCGTTGTTTTTCTCGGTGTACTCCTAGTTTCTCTTCCGTCTTCATCTCTTCTCAACTTGTGGTCTCTGCTGGTTTTTGGGAAGTGTAAGTCTGCCCCTCAGAAAGGCGGGTCACCCGGCTTCACTTATTGCCATCCTATTTGCAGTCATGTTTCCTGCAGCGAGATAAATGTTAACGCTTCCAAGTAAGGTACGTACCTCAGCTTATGATTTTCGTTCCACTGAACTTTGTGGTTGAGATTGCTAGGTGTTGCTTCCGGACTGCAATATATCGAGTCAGCATCAGAGTAAAAACCTCGGTATGCGAACAAGATGCCAATTAGATTACTTTTTATTATGTACATTTATCATGTCAACCTCCTTTCGTGAACTGTGAGTATTTGCTGGCGAAGTAAATTGAAAGTCGTAAAACAATTCGTACACACACACACACATATATATATATGAAGACTTTCGAAAATATTTTCCTTCGGATGCATACTTTCTTCGAACCATTTTTGAAGGAACTTTCACCAAAGTGAAGCGGGTTCGATTCCCGGCGGGCTCACCCGGAGGAATTTTGCATGTGGGAAACGTGGCGGACGTTGCCATTCACCTGCGTGTTTTCTCAGGGAACTCCCGTTTCCCCCGCCCTTGCATTCCGCCACTGCTCCATCACCAACTCATTTTGCTCTCGCCAGCGCTCAAGATCACCTCGCTGTTAAGCGTCGACCGAAACCACTGAATTCGTCTGAAACAATTTGCACTAAATTCCTCTTATTCTAGTTCGAATGATGAGCTGTGGTTATTTAACGTTTAAAAAGTTAATTAATTGTTATTTGTCCGGTTTACCTGCAATGGTAATGCGCTAACGGACAACAGCAACAGATTTTCTNAAAAGTTAATTAATTGTTATTTGTCCGGTTTACCTGCAATGGTAATGCGCTAACGGACAACAGCAACAGATTTTCTATATAATGTATTAGTACAACATGGCTTATGCCTTATAGTGAGCATTCCTGCGAGTGATTAATAATTTTGTCAGGCCGTGAAGGCTTGTCAATGAATGCATACGGTGCCTGTCGGTGTGTGTAAATACGACCATAACGTTTAACTCAAACATTCGTGAATGTTCCCGTTAAATACTATAAAAGGAGTGAGTGGCTTCAATGTGCNAAAAGTTAATTAATTGTTATTTGTCCGGTTTACCTGCAATGGTAATGCGCTAACGGACAACAGCAACAGATTTTCAATATAATGTATTAGTACAACATGGCTTATGCCTTATAGTGAGCATTCCTGCGAGTGATTAATAATTTTGTCAGGCCGTGAAGGCTTGTCAATGAATGCATACGGTGCCTGTCGGTGTGTGTAAATATGACCATAACGTTTAACTCAAACATTCGTGAATGTTCCCGTTAAATACTATAAAAGGAGTGAGTGGCTTCAATGTGCCTTTTTCTCCTTATGCCGAATTTTACAATAAATAACGGTTGTAGTTAAATAAACTGAGTGTCGCCGTCGAACAGAACANCCTTTTTCTCCTTATGCCGAATTTTACAATAAATAACGGTTGTAGTTAAATAAACTGAGTGTCGCCGTCGAACAGAACAGATGAGTAAGAGAAGAGGATAGATAACCTCATTGGCTATTTTCTCACCTCCTCCTGACTTTCCCTATGCCCATGTCCGCAATGCATATATCTATTTGCATGAAAAATTAACGCAACAATTACAGCCAACGTGAAAAAAAATTAAATAGCAAATATAAAATTATATTATTTAATTCTCAAAATTACACACATTTCAGTTATGTATAAGATTCTCTGTTTAAAATGTTCACCATTAGCACTAAACCGTCTCTGTAAACAAGCCTCATTTGGAATCCTTTTGGCATATTCATGTTTATAGATGTAACTGATATGGAAGAGAGT
This sequence comes from Clitarchus hookeri, assembly GCA_002778355.1. Classification (NCBI taxonomy): domain Eukaryota; kingdom Metazoa; phylum Arthropoda; class Insecta; order Phasmatodea; family Phasmatidae; genus Clitarchus; species Clitarchus hookeri. The sequence continues at coordinate 15,228 of NQII01005954.1, forward strand.
AATATTAGTAATTGGGCATTACATTGTTCGGGCGTAGCAAGCACCCTATTAGTGTTTATCTGCGGTAGATCCTAATTGCGCGTCGCAGCTGCCGAGACGCTCTCTAGGGAGTTCGTCGACTTCGTTTGCCTCTGTCGCTTTTTGTCGCTTGTCGCGGCTCTCGCAGATATTGCTACTAAACTGCTCGCGTCTATCGTCTTCGCCTCTTCGCACATTCTCTCACTCGGTTGTCGGGAGGCTACCTCGTTTTCTCTTTTGTGCGCTCGACTCTCGAAATCCGATAGTCACCTCCTTGCGTGCGCTAAGTATCGGATGAGCAATCCTGGGAATNTACGTAGAACACTTATACGTTTTTTGATGCTGCGTTCTTCACGTTCTCATGGGGATCGTCTTCTAGACGTCCCTACTCAACCGTTGCATCGTCCACGTGATTATCTGGCTTGCCAAGTAGGGCAGCGGTTCGCAGGCAGGCATAATGTCACCTGGAGGGCGTGATGATGGCGGAGGAAGCGATGCGCTGTCATCACGCGCCACTCGCTTCACTCTGTCCGGTGATGGTTCTTGCTCAGCGCAGGACATGCTCGCTATTTAACATCGAGATGTTTATCAAGTGCAGGTCCGTTATCATATAAATTCCGCGTGATGTAATTCTCAGCTTTAACATTATTTGTCAACCATTACGTTTCCCGGTATATTCTTGTAACAAAATTAGTGCGATGTTATTGTACGGACGAATATGCTAATAGAGAATCATAATCAAAATTTGCTATTACTTGTTTAATTGCTTTTTACAAACGCTTACTTTCATTAATGTTTTCACGACTGTCAAGGAAATAAGATGAGTGTGCGAGAAATATACGTGCAAATAGTTATACCTGCAGTGATTTGCATAACGCAAAATGATGCACATATCCCCAAAGAATTACTGCCTACGTCAAGGAAGTTACAAGGCATTTTCAGTCCTGCAAAAAAATTGCGTGAAAGTTAAAAAAACAATGATAACATTATTTTGTATGCAATATGACACCCGCAGTGGTTAAATTTATTTGTCCTCAGATGGAGATATATTCGGTACTGCTTAAACGGGTGTAGGTTTATAAACCTTTTTACATCACCAGACTCACATTTTTGCTACAATAACACTAATGTTATAATCGGGGGTGAAGCAATAACGATTTGATTTAGAATTACCTACAAGATCAACACTTAGTACTTGTTTACATTGACTCAGAGCTTGTTCCGATCACAGTCACTTCTTGTTCAAATTAAAATGGTTGTGTAAATATGTCAGAATCAGGACGAACTTTTNGCTTGTTCCGATCACAGTCACTTCTTGTTCAAATTAAAATGGTTGTGTAAATATGTCAGAATCAGGACGAACTTTTGTTGTATTAAGCTCTGACTTGCTGATATGAAATACATCAACAATAAGACTAAAGAAACTGAAATTGGTGCGATTTTTTTTGCATTCGTCGAAATGTATAAAACGCTAGGTCAAATAGGGATATTCTTTGTACCATTACCGTCAAAGTANTTTTTTTTGCATTCGTCGAAATGTATAAAACGCTAGGTCAAATAGGGATATTCTTTGTACCATTACCGTCAAAGTAATAATGGTTGCACTAAGAAAAAAAACTCAACAGAAATGAGTTCTAGAAACAATTATAAATAATTACGAGAGCGTGTTTTTTTCCAACGTTTTTAAATATGGCTTACATAACATATTCACGTTAACAAATTCAACCTTACGTTTAACCGCGACTTTAATATGATATCGGAACACGTTTTGTAAATTCACGTGAGATTCCTGACTTCACGCGAGGTTTAGAAACTTCGTTGAGAGGAGTCTGGCACTAAATGCAGCCGGCTAGGGAGAGAGACCTGTTGTTTCGACCATTCCTAGGAACATATGAGATGACTTCCAGATGAAGCAGTGATGGAATGAAATTGCGCGTCTTGCAACACGACTTTAATCAAATTTTGATCGGAATAATGTTTTCCTGGGCTGTCCATGAAGTTAACCTGAATTCAAACTGATTTCTCAATTGAAAAAAAAATCTTGAATCGGTTGTAAAAAAACGTTTTCCCTAAGTTTTTATTTCCATTTTAGAAATACCATTTGACTCCTCCACCAAATACGTTTCTTTTTTTGCGGAACACTGCCAGTACAAGCGATTTCACGGAATCATTATTATTAGATTNCCTCCACCAAATACGTTTCTTTTTTTGCGGAACACTGCCAGTACAAGCGATTTCACGGAATCATTATTATTAGATTCAGGAATTTTCGTACATTATTATTTCGGGTGTATTTATTACACATAGAAAGAACCAGACATGGTAAGGTACGAGAATTTTTGAGTACATGGGTGGAATGACTCATCACTTATAGTTAGGTTATAAAATTTTCAAATCGAGTCACTTTTTCCAAATGCCGAACACTACTAAAACGAAACCATGGCATCTAAGCGCAAAGTCAGATTTGTGAAACTCAAGTACAATTAAACTAACTACTTGATATTTTATTAGAAGTAATTGTTTATTGCGACTTATATTTGCTACGATCATTTGTGAGTTAGGTGACGGGTCGTAAGTGTGAATATAGTCTAATGTAAAACGTGATGGGGTTGAGGTGGTCGCCTACCTGGCTTTTGGAATGTGTTGCATCATGTTTTAAAATGCGTTTTTTTACGAAACTATTAAAAGTGCCCTTACCAGGTCAACGTGCGAAAAGAAAGTACTTTTGATACGGTGATGGTACGGTACTTTCTAGACATAACTCATATTAGTAGCATAATTTTCACGCCCTCAATCAAAGCTATAAAAACTGCTTTTTCAGTCTGTCATATCTCAATATATACGAACCGGTTACATGCGAAACTACGATAGAGGAATGCATTGTACTTTGATACAAAGTCGCGTTCAACAAACTATAGGGTCACGTCTTAAAGGGTTACGTTCCAGGAGAGTCGCCGAAGGTCCGACTGCACGCTAATTGAACGCATGCGCGTAGAATTGTTATTACTTTATACACGTCGGCCAGCGTCGTCTGTAGCGCTTAATCGGTTTTTGCCACACTCGCACAAACACGCCTCTCACTAAGCGACCCCCTTGGGCCACACGACCACAAAGATGCGATGAGGCATCTTCCCATAGCACCAGCATGGCAGGCGCCAACGACGGAGGAACTACAACCAGGAGTGCTGTGCATCAGCCCGTCCGACACTTCTGGCAGGCTGAACGCAGTACAACCGGTGAACGCCCAACACTGCTGCGATCCACGACGTGGCACATCTGGCCACCGTGCAAGGCTACGTAGCATATCTGAGGAGAACGACAGTGTTGCTAACGCAGTGTGAAATTGACCCACTTTCTCACAAATTATTGTATGTTAGATAAAGCTGCGAAAACACTTATGTAAGTTTAATTAGCAAACGAAATTATTTGCCCGTTGTATTACGTCCGTTAGTTTAAGACGTCGTGTTATATTGGGATACGAAAAGCTCATACGCAGTAATGATGGCCATTACTGAGTGAGTGAAAAGATTTGGCCGGCTTTTAACATCGAGGTATTGAGATCCAATGAGGGTGAAATGTGGTGAGAATGGAGCAGCGCTGGAATGGAAGGGCGGGGGAAACGGAGATCCCCGAGAAAACCCGCCGACCAGCGTCATCACCCGGCACGTTTCCCACCTGCGAGAATCCGGGAGCGGACCCCGCCTGGAATCGAACTCGGTTCGCCTAGATGGGAGGCGGGTAGTCTAACCACTACACTACCGCGGCCCCTGACACCCGCAGACAAATGCGCGATAACAACGGCTTCGTCGATGCACTCCCTCTCTCGTACTCTCTTCCTCCCTCTTTCTCTCCCTCTTTCGCTCTCTTCCTTTACTCTGCCAAACCAGTTTTTCACCTGCCCTCTTCGAGCTCGCCTTTTCGCCTACCGCCCCACGTAAAGAAAAATGAAATAAGGATTTAGCGATAACATCACGGCTATCGTCATTTTATGCAGTTGGGACTTAATAACCATCTCCGTGTGAAGAAAAAAAATATATCGGCATTAAGGTAAGGGTATTAAAGTCACAATTTTTGCATTACGGGAAATAAATAACGACATTTTATACATTACACGGCAGTTATTAATGGAAACATGAAAGTTTCCGAAACGAATGGAATTCGTTGCAAAAAACACTCGGTAGGATTATGCCTTCACCTCCACACAACATGCGCAAGTGAAGAAGTAACATGAAAGCTTCTGCTTATAATTTATATTCAAATCACATCTGTTGTGAGAATAATTTCATTGATTAAAATCACAATTCAGTTGCGCTTTTAATTTATATAACGTAGTATTACAAGTATATCACACGTATAGTACACGTGTCTTACACTTATGTTACACGTACATCACGCAACTAAATTTTATTGCTCTCTTTAAATGCCAGTTATCGATATATAATGCCGCTTATTTCTATGTATGATTTAAATAATCCAGTATAACTCAAAAACACGAAATGAAACCTGGGGAGAGGAAATTCATTATAAAAAATAATTAAGAGGAAATTAATTCCTGACGCAAGTAAACCGATACTTTACCTAAACAACAAATCTCAAAGTAGTTTACTAGAGGAAAATAAAAATCTTCTTTGTAGTCATTATTTAAGCATTTTCCGCACGTACTTACAATAAGGTGGGAGATGGTACAGGACCTGAGGTTTTTAATTATTTTAAAATTACTACGCGTGACTTCAAGGAATAAAAAGAAGGGTGAAAAGAACAGTGATAATGTTTTCAGCGGACTTAACACCGGACTATATAGAGTTCCAAGCATTTATCTTGGAATCTGCGACGGCTTATCTTTTCGTGCATCTACTTTGTTCCCAGCGATGTCATTATCACATTTTTGCTCATCTTCCTTAACATGGTAGTTTTACATTCATTACACACGTTCTTGAGTCGTTGGGATGTAATCAGCTTCCGGTTTCAGATAATTACAGGCTATTTATATAATTATTAGGTTCGTTCACTACAACAATGTTCGTTATCAATTTCTAATAACTAGTTGCGTGTAAGGCAAGTAATTCGTGACCTCCTCAACTCATTCAGGTAATTGCTAGACGCTAATTGAAATGTGTACTTAATAATCGACCATCCGAAAAATGTGATCATTTGTGAACTCCTCTAGGTTTGAAAGTAATCCTTGACGTTTTAGTGTTATCAGTCGTGCCATATAGTGCAAAGATAAAGAAAGAGAACAGAAATATTTTCCTATACCTACAGATTTTTACCGCCGTATACTGAATGCTGGTGTTTCGTGTGTGTTTAATCTCGAAAATTTTTAGCAGCCTATGGTTTTTACCGTAGCATCGCCATGGTTACACAGTCATAAAATATACAGTGTATAAAATACTATTTCCACGGAATTTATGTTTGTCAATTTAATTGCAATTCTAAACAAATCCAGACGTATATTTACAATCTCCCAATCATATTATAAATATAATAATACTGCAGAAAAATAAGATAGCTACGTGCACTTGAATGGAAATGAAGATGTTAATATTAACTGACAAAATTCCGTCTCATGAAAGTTTCCTTCCAAAATATGACAACGTTTTACAGTGGATTGAAGTTTGGTTAAAAATCTATTACAATTAAACCACATTATTTGTATTTCGTTCGCCTGCTTTTTAATTAGCAGTTGTGCTAACTTTCATTTTATTTTCAAGTTATTTGTTAGATAACTAGCTTCTTTTAAGTTCCTTTCAACCAAAACTAAGGTACCACGTTGGGCAGCGACTAAGAAACGAAAATAATCGGGTATGCTAAGTGGTACAATTTTGCTAGATTGTGCAAGAAGAATTTCCTTCGAGGAAATTTTGTCAGAAAGTATTGTGTATTGACATGGTATAGAAATTCACAAAAAGCTCTTAAGAGAGATTTGAACATAAACAAAGAAAACTCATAGCAGTTCCATGAATCTAAGCAATCAAATATCCGATAAACGCGATATATAGTTTAAACAAAAATTTAGATCTTAGCAAATCACGAGACTTTTCAGTTTTTCGTTATGTAGAAGTATCTGAAGAATACCCTTTTAATTAAATGTGGTTTGTGATACTTTGATGTTTTGGAGGTATAGGTTTAGAATTTTCTAGATGCTGCAGAAACTTATCACATTCTAGTTACGGCGGCGAAGAATATTTTGTGTATCCTTAAGATTGTTCGTCCTAGAAACTACTGAAAATAAGATGTTCTTATTTTATATACACAGCGCTAGGTTCCAGTTTGAGGAATTCCGGATCATGTTAACGTAAATCTAATATATAAAATTCTCCCGTCACAGTGTTAGTCACTGAACTCCTCCGAAACGGCTAGACCGATTTTTNTCACCTGCCCTCTTCGAGCTCGCCTTTTCGCCTACCGCCCCACGTAAAGAAAAATGAAATAAGGATTTAGCGATATCATCACGGCTATCGTCATTTTATGCAGTTGGGACTTAATAACCATCTCCGTGTGAAGAAAAAAAAATATATCGGCGTTAAGGTAAGGGTATTAAAGTCACAATTTTTGCATTACGGGAAATAAATAACGACATTTTATACATTACACGGCAGTTATTAATGGAAACATGAAAGTTTCCGAAACTAATGGAATTCGTTGCAAAAAACACTCGGTAGGATTATGCCTTCACCTCCACACAACATGCGCAAGTGAAGAAGTAACATGAAAGCTTCTGCTTATAATTTATATTCAAATCACATCTGTTGTGAGAATAATTTCAATGATTAAAATCACAATTCAGTTGCGCTTTTAATTTATATAACGTAGTATTACAAGTATATCACACGTATAGTACACGTGTCTTACACTTATGTTACACGTACATCACGCAACTAAATTTTATTGCTCTCTTTAAATGCCAGTTATCGATATATAATGCCGCTTATTTCTATGTATGATTTAAATAATCCAGTATAACTCAAAAACACGAAATGAAACCTGGGGAGAGGAAATTCATTATAAAAAAAAATTAAGAGGAAATTAATTCCTGACGCAAGTAAACCGATACTTTACCTAAACAACAAATCTCAAGGTAGTTTATTAGAGGAAAATAAAAATCTTCTTTCTAGTCATTATTTAAGCATTTTCCGCACGTACTTACAATAAGGTGGGAGATGGTACAGGACCTGAAGATTTTAATTATTTTAAAATTACTACGCGTGACTTCAAGGAATAAAAAGAAGGGTGAAAAGAACAGTGATAATGTTTTCAGCGGACTTAACACCGGACTGTATAGAGTTCCAAGCATTTATCTTGGAATCTGCGACGGCTTATCTTTTCGTGCATCTACTTTGTTCCCAGCGATGTCATTATCACATTTTTGCTCATCTTCCTTAACATGGTAGTTTTACATTCATTACACACGTTCTTGAGTCGTTAGGATGTAATCAGCTTCCGGTTTCAGATAATTACAGGCTATTTATATAATTATTAGGTTCGTTCACTACAACAATGTTCGTTATCAATTTCTAATAACTAGTTGCGTGTAAGGCAAGTAATTCGTGACCTCCTCAACTCATTCAGGTAATTGCTAGACGCTAATTGAAATGTGTACTTAATAATCGACCATCCGAAAAATGTGATCATTTGTGAACTCCTCTAGGTTTGAAAGTAATCCTTGACGTTTTAGTGTTATCAGTCGTGCCATATAGTGCAAAGATAAAGAAAGAGAACAGAAATATTTTCCTATACCTACAGATTTTTACCGCCGTATACTGAATGCTGGTGTTTCGTGTGTGTTTAATCTCGAAAATTTTTAGCAGCCTATGGTTTTTACCGTAGCACCGTCATGGTTACACAGTCATAAAATATACAGTGTATAAAATACTATTTCCACGGAATTTATGTCTGTCAATTTAATTGCAATTCTAAACAAATCCAGACGTATATTTACAATCTCGCAATCAAATTATAAATATAATAATACTGCAGAAAAATAAGATAGCTACGTGTACTTCAATGAAAATGAGGATGTAAATATTAACTGACAAAATTCCGTCTCATGAAAGTTTCCTTCCAAAATATGACAACGTTTTACAGTGGATTGAAGGTTTGTTAAAAATCTATTACACTTAAACCAAATTAGTTGTATCTCGTTCGGCTGCTTTTTAATTAGCAGTTGTGCTATCTTTTATTTTATTTTCAAGTTATTTGTTAGATAACTAGCCTCTTTAAAGTTCCCTTCAACCCAAACTAAGGTACCACGTTGGGTAGCGACTAAGAAACGAAAATAATTGGGTATGCTAAATGGTACAATTTTGCTAGATTGTGCAAGAAGAATTTCCTTCGAGGAAATTTTGTCAGAAAGTATTGTGTATTGAAACGGTATAGAAATTCACAAAAAGCTCTTAAGAGAGATTTGAACATAAACAAAGAAAACTCATAGCAGTTCCATGAATCTAAGCAATCAAATATCCGATAAACGCGATTTATAGTTTATACAACAATTTTGATCTTAGCGAATCACGAGACTTTTCAGTTTTTCGTTATGTAGAAGTATCTGAAGAATACCCTTTTAATTAAATGTGGTTTGTGATACTTTGATGTTCTGGAGGTATAGGTTTAGAATTTTCTAGATGCTGCAGAAACTTATCACATTCTAGTTACGGCGGCGAAGAATATTTTGTGTATCCTTGAAATTGTTCGTCCTAGAAACTACTGAAAATAAGATGTTCTTATTTTATATACACAGCGCTAGGTTCCAGTTTGAGGAATTCCGGATCATGTTAACGTAAATCTAATATATAAAATTCTCCCGTCACAGTGTTAGTCACTGAACTCCTCCAAAACGGCTAGACCGATTTTTATGAAATTTTTTATGTATACTCGGTAGGTTTGAGAATAGATTTATATCTATTTTTACACCCCTAAGTAATAAGGGTGGCCACCCCCAAACATTTTTTTTTATTGTTTGAACAAAATTTTTATTTTTTATTTTTTTATGATGTGGAATCAAAAAATACATACCCTCCTAAATTTTCACCCTTCTACCACCAACCCTTATTTTTTTATAGCGATATTAGTAATTTAATAAATTTTACCCTAGGTCGATAACTGATCAATTATCATCGATCATTTATCGATCTAGGTTACAATTTATTCCCACCAGGTGTCTCCCAGTGACACAGCAAAACAACGTTTGCCGGGTCAGCTAGTTACATATATATTTTAGTGAAAATTGCGATCATAAAAGGACCGTTTTTTAATTTGTTTTTTAAAGAAGTGATTAAACAAACGCTAGTACTCTTAACCATGCAATACAATGCCGCATATAGATGCTATAAAAATAGTATTGTTACATTCTTGCTGCTCTGCATCGCTTCCCTTGCCCCACCCCGCTCTGTCCTCTGCCGAGGACAGAGTGATAACGCGAGAAGTGCGCTGTTAATAAAATTTCCATCTTTAAAACAATCCCGTAAAAATTTAAAACCCTTGTGTTGTTCTCCAGGATTGAATTGAACTTTCCAAGAATTTCCTGTTTCTGGAATACGTATTTGGAAATCGTAATGTGATAACACTTTTACNTTTCTGGAATACGTATTTGGAAATCGTAATGTGATAACACTTTTACAAATGACTTTGTCCAACTTCGTATTTAGAGATAAAATATAGAAGAGGCCAAATGTGTGCGGTAGCTTTCAAAATCAACGAATAAACAGTGTGTTATGGAAAGTGAATAAAATATTACTATGTTATAAGGAACACAAAGTTTTTCTGCAACAAAATATTAAGACGTAGCTATTATGCATGAGTGTTATTGCTGCTCTTGTAGCTCGAAACCAAAAAACGCAGATAGTTTGTTTTGTAGCGTTTAATTTGTTATGCTTGCCCGTTGTTTGTTCAATTAAATTTATTATAATTTATACTTAATTAACTGATAAGATGTTATGGTTCTGAGTAATAATGTAAAATCTGCACCTTCTAATCAAATTTATAGGATTTACGAATGACCAGTTCTTCAAGTCATTGTACAGATGATACTAAATGATTCCTAGTTAAAAAAGAGTTTTAATTTTCAGAAATTCATGAGGAGGTAAGCGATATTTATATAAACAGGCTGATTCTGAAATCATGGGACAAANATACAGGGTGATTCTAAAATCATGGGACAAACATTGAGGGGTGGTAGAGCTCACTAAAACAAACAATTATTGTATAGGAATATATGGGCGGGAGTGACGCGTTGAGGCACAAACACAAAAATAACACATGAAATGCAACACAGTGTTTATTTACAACGTCGCCGCTAAATGCCTTTTTACAGCAATGTTTATAATAATTGCTCAAAATTGCTACCACTGACAGTAATGCAAGCTTGGTAGCGTCGGTGGGGTGATTGGCGAACAGATTAAAATACGCGGGGTATTTCACGCACGCGTGCAGCCGATAGTCGAGCGACGAGGTCTTCAATGGAATCAACTGGAGTCTCGTAAATGAGGGCTTTCAAATGCCCCCATAGGAACAAATCGAGATTCGATAAATCTGGCGATCGTGGTGGCCGTTAATGTGTTATAATTTTTGTGTTTATGCCTCAACGTGTCACTTCCACCCATATATTCCTATACAATAATTGTTTGTTTTAGTGAGCTCTACCACCCCTCAATGTTTTGCCCATGATTTTAGAATCATTCTGTATATATATATATATATATAAATATATGTATATATATGTATGTGTGCGTGTGTGTGTGCATGCGCGCGTGTGTGAGTGTGTGTGTTTTAGAATAGAAAAGTTTTAATATTTTTATTATTTTATAAATGCACTATATCATAACTAAATTCAAAATGGAAGGCAATAACTGGCATTTAAGGCTATTGATTTTAATTTTTTATTTTCTTGCACTCAAACCGAATGTCTCTAAGTAAATGTCAAAACGAGATGTTTGTATGGGGAAGCATTGGTTTCCTTTGAAAATTCCAAGGATTCGTAATAGAGAAATTTTGTTATATTGCTGTATCTCGTGTGTAATGTGTGTTATTTACATGACTGTGTATAGTCTACTTGTTATTAACTACAAATTATGTATAATACCGATCTTCGTGATAAAAATGGAATAATACAGTTTATTCGAATCAGGTTATGTTAGCTTGGTAGTCATTGATCATACATTTCTTGTGCAGATCACTGTGCGGAAGAAATGAATTGGGATTCTAAAACGGGCAATAAATTAAATTGAAACTGAAAAAATTGCGTCAGTATTAATTGCAGTTGCAGTTAATGCGGATTCACACGTTCGCAGATCACGCCGAACAGAGTAGGTAACATCAACAGCCAATCAGAGAGCTCCTAGCTGCTTCTGCGTTTTACACGTTGTCCGCGCTGAAGCTTCTGAGCCGATCTCAACTTTCTCCTCGCATATTCCCCACAACACGGCACGTGGTGTCCAAGGCGAAAAAAAAATGTCTGTCATCGAAGACGATGTTTTGAGGTTAAGGCTAGCAATTAATTTGAAGGAAAAACGATTATTTTGACATACATAAAAAAAAAATGTAAAGATGAAGGAAATAAAAAATATGTTACAGGAAACCTTCAACATCATTATAGCGCAGATAATTTTTGAAAGAAACTAAAACCTTTTTCTTGGAAGTTGATAGCACGACCAAGCGAAGCTCGGATTTTATGGATACGCTACGCAGATAACGCAGAAACTCAGGTGATGGGTGATCGGTGTGACAGTCGTAACCACCGAGAAGCTTACATGGCCTTACAACCTCTATGCGACGTCAGTGGCGGTAGGAAACACAATATCTACTCGACATTGTTTTGGAAACGCAGGAAATTAAAATGAGCAATACTGAATACCGCCTTTCGTTGCTTTCAATTTGTTGCATTTGTGAGCAAGTTAAGAACAATCATAACAAATATTATCTAATGATAATTTCTATGAACATATAAAGTTCATGTAAGTCATTTATTATTTTTCATTCAATTTAATCTATTGCCATTTGCAAACAACGCATCTATGAGGTTTAGAAATGTTACTTGACGATACATTCGCTGAATATATCAAATAGTTCCCATTTCCTTATAAGTCTTTGGATAGTAATAATGTTATATAATAATAACTATCGGAGAATACAATTTAAATAAAACCTCTTTGGAGTGAAGTTGGCTGTGTTTTATATTTCGGAAAATATCTATGTTGTTTGTAATAATTTATAGAAACTGATCAACGAGAAAGTTCAAATGCTTTCTATAAATTTGTTTAAAATTACGGCAATAGGTTTTATTTGAAAACAAAATACTGCAAAAATCGCATTTACTTAAGGTGCAAGAAACAATTTGGCCCCATTGTAGGCCTAAACAGCTATCCTTGACTATCGCTCATGCTAGTACACACATAAACACACAAACTGCAATAATGATGATATTTAAATGTTACTTTTTCTACTGAACGTCTATAAAGTTTATAGATAAACATCTACTTAGACGTTAAAATCTTAATGGGCACGAAATTATTTCATGAAATAGCGTTCAACCAAGTATATACTCTGTCATCTTCAGTTAACAAAATTACGTGCACTTAAGCCTATAAGTTATTTCCAAGACACTGAATAACACATAACTGTAACACCGTGATGTATTATTACTATTTAATAGGCCGTTTTAATTAAAATACAATTCGCCATATACATTCACTAACCAAGATGCCAACCATACAAGCCACTTATGTTCCGGCCGTAGTCGTGGCGTGACTAGCCTGGCTAAGAGAGGTCGTAAGGTCGCGAAGTCTCAGCTCGCTCTGTCAGGTCGGCTTGATGTGCGAACGTGTGAATCAACCAATGACCACGATCGAACTCTGGATCTCCCAGACGCGCGCGCCAATCTCCACACACGCGTGGTCATTGAGCTCGGCGTCGAATGGGCGAGATGTTCTGGGCGCACAGGCGACCGAAGAACCTTCCGTACTGTGTGTGAGTTTGTGAATGGAGAAAGGGGCCCAATCTCCGTGGACCATCTCCAGGAGCCCGACCTGTTTCTCCACTGCCGAGGACAAGACATCCTTCGTCGGTGGTTCGACCTGTTCCTGTGCCTCTCGGGCTCGAATCTTGACCGGGGCCTGACTACCGGTATTCGATTAGTATGATGACCGGTTACTTAATTGCGGCTATTCGATATTTGTAATAGATAACTATTTAGAATAATAGTTGTATCGATTAATTTAATTTGGTTATTATTCCACGTGTGGCCATGTTTGTACAAGTAGCGATTTTGTTCAAGCCAGGTAACGGTTTCCTTTGCCAGCTGTAGCTGAATTAGGCTGCAAGTAGCTTCAGTTTAGGTGGCAGATTCGGTGATGCCGGATGTCAAAATGTAGCTGAATTGAGGTTTTTTCTAAGAGTCTGTAAGCCTGTACACTTATTTCTTTCCTCTGTAACAAGAATTTTGCATCGCTATTTTAAACTTTAAAAATAACAGAGTACATTTGTATTAAGCTTGTTTCGGATGTCCTAGAAAATTTTGGAGAAAATAACATTCAATTTTAGATTAATATATTATTCAGAACTGATTAATCTGTTTCAATATTTGCGTCCTGCTAATTTAATCGATGGGTATTTAATCGATTATTTTGTTTCGATTCCCATCACTAGGCGTGCAACCCGTAGAGCAAAAGAGCGTTAGATTGCGCGTAAGCGGTGCACAGTATCCACTCTCCTTGCCTTCAGACTTGACTCCTTTTCTGCCAATACGACTATTATAAAAGACGTGGATGACATTTGAGGTTAGAACACTGTTTACGTAAGCAAGTGTTTTGAAATGTTTGTATTCTTCTTCTAACCAATTTGTAAGACAGACAGAAATTCAACGGCACGTTCGTCAACAGGATTATCAAAAGCCACGTGGCTTTGTCTATAAGTTAGCATGCTGTTTACATAAAAGAGTACTTATAAGTGAAGTGAACAGATTTGAGCGGCTCTTAAGAAACAGCGAGGTACTGAGAGCCGGTAAGGGTGATTGAGGTGAGCATGGAGCAGCGCTGGAATGAGAGGGCGGGGGAAACGGGAGATCCCCGAGGAAACCAACCGACCCGTGGCATCGTCCGGCACGATTCCCACTTACGAAAATTCGGGGGTACCCGGCCGGGGATTGAGCCCGGTTCCTTTGGTGGGAGGCGAGCAGGCTAACAGCTCAGCCACCGCTGTCCCCGCCCGAGTACTTAATATATTTTACAATTTTACTGCGAATAGGATACGCTGACGCAATTCAAGTTTACATTTTTTAAAATAAAAAAATACAACTGTCGAAATACAAAAACGGAAAGAAATTACCCTGTTTCAGTTTAATCATGTGGGTTTTGCAGTTCTCATGGCAATTCGTCAGGTAAAACGGTTACCTACCTGGCGCTTGAACCACATTGCAGAATAGTTTAAATACAAGTTGTTTCGATAATTTGACGAACCTTTAAACATGTGCCGAATATGTTTACCTGCGAAAATCAAACGCACCCGATAATAGGAAGGAATGGTAATTTCAAGATATAACGCATGCTATAAATACTAATATGGCATATTCTAACGTCGTTTCAAACGGCTTTTTTTTTTTTACAAGACCCTGTATTTTAATACCAACTAGCCGGACACGAGCTAAACTACGGTAGTAGCAGTTGCATGAACATGGCTACAGACTGTCCACCAATTAAAAGATAGTTAAGTTCCATAGGCACAAGGAGCACGACGAGAGCATTGCACGCAAGTTCAAAGCCTTGCGCGTAGCGGTGATGGCGCACTTGGTGAGCGCGGCAGTTTCGCCCTTATCGCTCTGGCGCTGCTCGACGTCAAACTTGAAAATAGCGCCAGGCAGGCGGGCTTCGTGTGTTCTTGTGCACGTGGGTGTTACGACGATAACCTGCCCACGAGCTTGCTCCAGCCAACTGCGAGGACTTCCGGCGCCAAGCTATCCCCCAGCAGCGATAACACGAGATTACTCTAAATTTGGTTGTCAGCATTCTCATCAGCAGATATCGCTAGATGGCGCCAGTCGCTGTTCTCTCCTTTGGAAAGTTCCTCAAAGAGTGATAAAGATTCTAATTCAAGAACTTCGGAAACGAAGAGGTACTAAGGTGCTTTTGTCTGCCAGTGTTAAAAACCGAAAGGGAGTAGGGGTTCCGGGTTTTGGATCTGGTGGATTCCGAACCACCCGCTGCCATAAGAGCTCATAAAATCAGTCACGCCGGGAACTGGACGCAAATCATGAGCAGTTTGGTCGTCACACCACATAAGTATGAGGTTTTAACGATACAGGCACACTTTTGCGACAATAAATCATCAGTCATGCAACTAGTTTGCGATTTTTTTTCACTTCGTTCTTAAACAAAACCCACGTTTATTACATTTTTGACGAGTTAGACGTACGACATACATATTTCACAATTTCCCATAGGGCCCACAAGGAGTATGATATCATTAAGCCGAACACAAACTGATATCCATGCCCTACGTGAGACTCGAACGCAGAACTTCTCACACAGTAAGCCAGTCAGCGAACCAACAAAGCTACAAAGGTCGAATCCAAATTGTTGGATTTCCACTTAAGGACGCTCCAGAGGCCAAGAACGGAGGGAGCTATAAGGGCTACACTGCCACATTCATTAAGTGCGCCATCGCCGTTACGCGCAAGGCTCTGAACAGGTATGCAGTGTTTTCGTCGTACTGCGTGTACCTATGGGACTTTAAGCGCTGGCCCTATTATTTTATTAGTGGAAAGTTTGTAGCAAGGTTCAGTGCATGCCCTTCAAATACTTATGCACGTATATAACGTATACATTTTGAGATACGGCGCTTTAAAAAAGCAACTATGTTGGAGTGCTCTGAAATGGTGTTTCTAATGTGAGTAGTGTCTTGTAAATCGAAGGGACAGTCTGAATTGTGTGTTCTTTTCGTAGTTCAGAACATTGAACGTACGTTTAATAGTTTCGTAAAAAACTCTTAGATGTCAAACACTCTTCATTGCAGTTCGAGTGCTAGGTAGGCAGCCCCCTTAAACAATTCCTATTATATAAGTAAACTTAGACGTTCTGCATCTGTAGTCGATTATGTGGTCGCCTCTTGCTGTAGTGTGTAGCGTTATTACCACTCACATAGGGTCTGCTCACTTCATTTCCCAGCCTGCGGAAGGCAAAGGTAAGACACCGCAGAATATTTATGCTAAGCCAAAGAGATATTGCCTGGGATTCCCACCAGACTAAAGGCTGTAAAATTCATCGTCATTCGATTATTCCAAGAGAAAAAATAGAAGGAAGTGGAGAGATTTGAGCGGCCTTAACATCGAGGTATTGAGAGTCGGTCAGGGTGGAGCGAAGTGAGTATCGAGTAGCGCTGGAATGCAAGGCGGAGGAAATGGGACACGCCCAAGAAAACCCCAGTGGCGTCGTCCGGCACGAATATCTGGGAGTGCCCCCACCGGAAATCGAACCCGATTTGCGTAGGTGGGAGGCGAATAGTCTGACTACTACATCATCGCGGCCCCATTGAACCAAAATATGCGAAAGTAAAAATCACCAGTCCAAATCACAGCCACTGCGAATTTGGAACATTTCCGAAACGTCTTCATTCGTTTTGTGCACAAAGACTTGCGTTGGCATAAATTGAAGCGAAAGTAATTTAGGACGTTAAATTTGAGAAACTGTACCTCATTTGTCTGTAAAATGAAAAGGCAGATATTTGAATAAAAATAACCCTAGAATATTGATGTAGTCGTTATCGAAATCATTACGTTCAGAACGCGCGTTGATTGATTTTCTATTTTCGCATGACCACACAAACGCTTGGTATCCGACGGCCGCAATACCAGTAAAGTGTGCGGTATTTCGCTTCGCGAATGCTCCCGTTGTGTAGTATCTGTTCATTTATTGTCTCTCTATTGGCCGATATTCACCATACAGACATTGATGTTGGTTCCAAGTCAGCCAGCCACGTAACTAATAGGTTGTTGGATATTTATTTACCATCGTTACAGAGTTAACCATTAGGAGTACAGTCATTCGGGGTAACTTAGTACCATCAGGGCAACATTGCACCACCTGCCTACCTTTATTTTAAATAAAGACTCGAAGAATACCTTCACGCTACCACGTTCCTTACAAATGAAGTAGTTTACCAATGAAAAACACATCAAAGTGGAGGCTCTAAATCCTTAGTTATAAAACGAAAAAGTGTGGTACGATGTTACCCTGAATTGGTACAAATTTATTCCAATTATCTGTAAGCTTTTCATGAAGTTTTTGTGTACGGCAAACGTGGAATTTGTTCATATCAAAAAGTACTATGATGAACATTTGACTTCTGACTGTTGGTCGAGTTGTTTTGGCTCACAAACTATACTCCAACTCAACCCAGAGGTGTTCTGTTGCGTTCATGTCGGAGCTTCGAGCGTGACAATCAAGCGTTCCCTCCTGATCAGTCTTCAAACCATGACGAAACTTATTTTGCCTTTNTCGGAGCTTCGAGCGTGACAATCAAGCGTTCCCTCCTGATCAGTCTTCAAACCATGACGAAACTTATTTTGCCTTAATTATACAGGAGAGTCATCGTGCTGGTGCAGAAAAGTGCTTGTTCCATACTGTTGCCACAATGTGGAAAGATTATTAATTGACCAAAACTTCTTGGTACATGTCACAGTTTATTAATCCATTGAGTGAAATTAATAACCCAATACTAAAACAATAGAAACAGGCCATTTTACTGTGGAGACTACACACTTACTTTGCCTTCTTCAAATTCGGTTAAATAGAGGATTGCACCGTTCATTCGGTTGGTCGCACCGTATTCGTGCCAGCCCCAGGTTTGCAGATGATTTTACGATTACAATTATTCGAAGGTATAATATTTTTTTACAGAAATGTAATAAGCACGTAGTATTTTATAAACACTAGTGCCTACGTCTTGTAGGAATAATTATATAATTTATATAAATGAGTTCATCACCATCGCAAATTGCAAAATGCAAACGTAGTTCCCTGCATGAAGAGACTAAGTCATGGCAACCTATCTACCACGGCAACTGATTTGTTAAAAAAATTATTAAAGGTAAAATAAAAATTAAAGAATGAATTCTTAATATATTTTCTGCCTCGAATGTTTGAAAACCTTCTCATAATGTATCCAGTCCTGGTATTCCCAAAGCGTAGAGTGCTTACTTGCCAATATGGTAATAATTATTTCGAGTCACGTATATTATAATGACGCATGCAGAAGTTTTTAAACTTCATCCATAAACTAAACAAATATTGAATCAAGTATGAGAAACTAATGAAACAATAATAATTTATTCTCCAAATGATTTTGTGTGCATAAATTTGTACGATATTCTGATCATTCCACATATAGATTAAGCTAATATATATATTTTTAATTTACTTGAACTCGTTACGCACCTGCTTTTATGCTGGGATGCTACAAAAGAGGACAGGGTTGCTAACACACTAACTCAATATAAACTTACATTTATGTAAGGTGCACGCAACCACGGTTAATCCACTATTTGAAATCATAACGGTTGACTCAAGGTAACGTCTTCCCGACCTCGCAAATCAGGTCTTTCATAAACTCGACTTAAGAAACTCAAAACCTGTCGTCCAATATGTCATAAGCTTGTAACGGGAAATAGAATGGGCAAAAATATCTGAACGGTTACACCAAACACGGGTTGTAACAATATGATGACTTATTTTTATTTATTATAATACATTCATGCACTACTGCATTAGTTGACAAGAATTCGCAAAACCATATGGTTTTGCTCATTCACTTATAGGCATATATAATCAGGACATCTAAAATTAGAGGATATAGGCATAGTATATTTGTATTCTAAATACATTAGAGCAAACAGCACTAAAATAGGAGCGAATAAAATATATGTTCTGATAAATGAAGTACTGAAAATAAACAAACGCGTGCTATGATAATAACTGTCATGTTAGTTTTTTCACTTAGTAAAACTGCGAATTAATTCATGTTTATCGACTTTCTATTGTTTGTGAAGTAACTGTTACTTCACTTCACGGACTGTCTTTGTTGAAAACCAGCTAAAAGAAGCTGAATTATGATATAGGCTGTTCACGGTGAACTGAGCACTCTTGAAAGACCTGCCTAAGACCTCTTTGTATGCACATTTTATATTCTTTCACCATATGTAAAATTAGTATTGCTATGAACCTGATCACTTTATTCATGCGATGGTCTAGCAAATCTGTAAAATTATTAGAAAATTAAATGTTTTACAAATTTGATAATTTTTACACACTGTGCATTAAAAAACAGAACGCAAAATAAATATATTCAGTATTCGCAAATTTTTATTTAACTCTCTTAATTCAAC
The DNA here is from genome assembly GCA_002778355.1 of Clitarchus hookeri. Taxonomy (NCBI): domain Eukaryota; kingdom Metazoa; phylum Arthropoda; class Insecta; order Phasmatodea; family Phasmatidae; genus Clitarchus; species Clitarchus hookeri. The sequence goes on from NQII01005954.1 coordinate 34,612, forward strand.
GTTGAGACATGAAACTGCTTCCCTTCATCGTTGCCAACTTTACTGGGCGCATGCCAGTCAATCTGCCCGTTAAAATGCAGAATGATTCACGAGGAGTTGCCGCCACTCACGGGGCAGTACATCATTTGGAGCAAAATATGCCATATAAATGTGGGTCTTATTCCCAACATGTACAGAGTAATTCGACAAATTGGAAATGCCTAGATGATTGCGTATGGGGATGGATGAAGGATATTGTTTACCGAAGGACTGCACAAACACGTGAGGAACTACTTGCGCGTATCATGCATGCCGCTACAGAAATCAAAGACAGCCGTGTGCAGCTACGTAGAGCAACACGTGCGGATCATAGGCGTGCGGCCAAGTGTATGGAAGTAGACGGAAAATTTGTGAACATCTTTTGTAAGCTTGTTAGGCGCAATTGTGATGCCCAACTGTAAACAATACCGTCTGATAATACATCACTGTATTTACTTCTGAAAGGGTTATTATTTTATTTGTCATTTTCCAAACGTTTCGAATTACTCTGTAAATAATGGGCATAGGACCCACATGTATGACATATTTCGTTCCAAATGAAGTAAGGAATAAGCCCTTTGAGTGGCGGTAACTCCTCGAGAGTCATACTGTATATTAAGGTAGGGCAGGGACATTTTCCAAAGGTTTGTTTCAAAAGTGCTCAATTAACCGTGATACAGTAAGTTGTCCCGGGCTTGGACTGGAACCAGCGCACGTACGAAATGAGTTTCCCGCCAAAACAATCGGACGTAAAAGCGAGTTCGCGATACAACAGTTCTTCTCCCGCCCGAGGTACCGGATACCGGACACGATGCGGCGATACACGAGTTCGGAGGACCGCTT
>NQII01005954.1:35562-63921 GCA_002778355.1 Clitarchus hookeri
TTTACACCTGCCGTATAAAAGGACAGAGGCAGCGCGACACATAATTATAAACTGGTCCCTGGCCTGCTTTCGCCTTATCGCAGCACACGCCACGCGAGTCTTGCCCGCGCGTTGCGAGCTGCGGCCGTTATTAACAGAGCAGCCGGCTCGGGAATCCATCATTAGACGTCATTGCCGGAGAGTTTACTACGGCACGGCCAGCGGGGGCACGTGTCGCTAACGGGCTCGTGAAAACGGGAAGGAATCGCCGCTGGGGGTCGCCGTTTCGAAACTGCGAAGTCCGTTCGGGACATTACATACGTTTGGGTCGAAATGCCAAGTGACTGCAGTTGCCATCGTTCCACGGTGCATAATNGAAAACGGGAAGGAATCGCCGCTGGGGGTCGCCGTTTCGAAACTGCGAAGTCCGTTCGGGACATTACATACGTTTGGGTCGAAATGCCATGTGACTGCAGTTGCCATCGTTCCACGGTGCATAATTCAACGTAATAAATATAAATTTACACATAAAATGTTTCTTGNGTGACTGCAGTTGCCATCGTTCCACGGTGCATAATTCAACGTAATAAATATAAATTTACACATAAAATGTTTCTTGGTAATTTTAATTGTTCGACGTTGAATTATAAAAACAAATATAGTATGTGTAATTTTACATACATGTTATTGTTAATACAGAGATAAACAAACATGAGCTTCTGGTTTTATTTATCCTTTTGAAATTATTTTATCCATTTTTGGGCACTTATAGAAAAACATCCATCGCTGTAATTAAGTCTTAATTGTGTATTATTATTGCTAAATGGTCATTGTAAAAACACTTAAATATCAGCTTCATTTTTTGTCTTTAATTGTTTAGTGATACAATGACCATGCATGTGTAAAAACGGAATTTAATTTTTGAGTATGGGTGAGTTTATATTTGAATTTTCGGTAATTTTACATTTTTTTTCTGCAACTTGAAAAATAAACAAATACAGTAATGGCAAGCTTACACTAATGTTCCTAGAAATGAAAAGAGAACTACAAGCATTTGATTGAAATATATACATGTATGGTTTATTTAATAGTAAAATAGGAAAATGTGCAAACATACCAATACTGCAACCAATACAAATTTTCGGTAATTCTACACGTTTTATATGCAATTTGCGAAAAAAATACTCGTCTACAAGGCCATCTAGCGGTAGGGAGTAGAACCACTTCAGACTTTGTGTGACCACACAGAAAGTAAACTCTCGCTGATGGAATATGCTTGTTATTTGCATATGACTATTACATATCCCGAAGAAAGTCCTTAGCGACTTATGGGAACAATACGGCCCACGTTATCGTCCATTCTATATGCTTGAAAACAGGTATTTTGCCGTCATCGAATAAATTCTTATCCACATTTTGAATATAATTTTTATTACTCTGTTTGCAATTACGATGTAACGTAACGTAGTACAATAAGGTAATATTGTAGAGTCACATGTAGGAGAGTGTACGTGGATTATCAAAAAGCCATTATATAAGAACTTATTAGAGGGTTTCTTGGTNTAGAGTCACATGTAGGAGAGTGTACGTGGATTATCAAAAAGCCATTATATAAGAACTTATTAGAGGGTTTCTTGGTGAAACAGTGAAAAATGTACAGGCAATGTGCATTTACAACTACAGTGAATCTGTGATTTAACGTTTATATGAGTGGAAAAGAGAAAAAAAAACACACACTGTGGTGAAGTTATAATTATTGCAATATATGTGTAAATTTCCTTGTCACAGATAAAAAAAATACACTTAATAATACAGTTTATTTCATGCTACGTAGTAAAATAAATTTGACACCATTCACTGTTTAATTAGTTGAACAGTGTACATTAAATTTCACTAATTTTAAGATAAAATTACTTGGACGCAGAGTTAAAAAAAAGAACATTTGTTGGTGTAATAATACACGGACGTCGGTCGAGACAGCAGCCGCCGCATGCTTTGCCACAAATTTCTTTTACATTGTTCGTTGTTTCGTCTGTCGTCCGCCGGATCACTTGCGGCAGTTCTGAATATCCAGGTTATTTTTTAGTTCTTGCGTGATGATAAAAATTAAATAAAATTCCAAACATCAGTTTTGAATTTTCATGTTTTCAGTAAGCAAACTACGCATTTAAGTTTAGCGTGTTTCAGATGTGCTTCGCTTCTCAAAACACAACTAACAACATTCCCCTAATTAACAAAGCAGCATGCGTAATGAAGGTTAAGTTTGTGTAGTCGATCAGTTACTTAGTAGGCCTGCATTAAAGTATAGCGGTATACGCGTTACGGCCAGTTAATAGCAAGTTGGTAANTAGAGTCACATGTAGGAGAGTGTACGTGGATTATCAAAAAGCCATTATATAAGAACTTATTAGAGGGTTTCTTGGCGAAACAGTGAAAAATGTACAGGCAATGTGAATTTACAACTACAGTGAATCTGTGATTTAACGTTTATATGAGTGAAAAAGAGAAGGAAAAAAAACACACACTGTGGTGAAGTTATAATTATTGCAATATATGTGTCAATTTCCTTATCGCAGATAAAAAAAAATACACTTAATAATACAGTTTATTTCATGCTACGTAGTAAAATAAATTCGACACCATTCACTGTTTAATTAGTTGAACAGTGTACATTACGTTTAACTAATTTTAAGATAAAATTACTTGGACGCAGAGTTAAAAAAAAAAGAGCATTTGTTGGTGTAATAATACACGGACGTCGGTCGAGACAGCAGCCGCCGCATGCTTTGCCACACATTTATTTTACATTGTTCGTTGTTTCGTCTGTCGTCCGCCGGATCACTTGCGGCAGTTCTGAATATCCAGGTTATTTTTAAGTTCTTGAGCGATGATAAAAGAAAATATAATTCCGAAAATCAGTTTCGAATTTTCATATTTTCAGTAAGCAAACTACGCATTTAAGTTTAGCGTGTTTCAGATGTGCTTCGCTTCTCAAAACACAACTAACAACATTCCCCTAATTAACAAAGCAACATGCGTAATGAAGGTTAAGTTTGTGTATTCGATCAGTTACTTAGTAGGCCTGCATTAAAGTATAGCGGTATACGCGTTACGGCCAGTTAATAGCAAGTTGGTAANTCGATCAGTTACTTAGTAGGCCTGCATTAAAGTATAGCGGTATACGCGTTACGGCCAGTTAATAGCAAGTTGGTAAATTAATTTTTTGACGTAAATTTTTAAAACATTTATGTATGCTTGTTGAAATATTGGGCCCCGTTTACGAAAATCATTTCCGTTATAAAAGAAAGAAAGCTGAATTTCACTACGGTTTTCCATCGCTACTCTTTCAAGTAAGGTCTCGACAATATGTTTTTGCATTTTTGTGGCTTTAAATTGTTTCAAATCCAAATGTCCAGGGCTGTTTTAAACCAAATATTTCGTGAAAGCTCTGTCGGTTATACGGGGGCAGTTGGCATTCATATTAAAGAGTAATGTAGAGTGCGGTTGTGACAGTTTAAATATACTTAATTTAAGCGGCGACTGCGAGATTCTAGCATAGAAAAATTTTCGCAAATACAAGAGATTGTTTTCTGCTGTTCGAACAATTTTTTGTTACCAGTAGTAGTAGCATGGGGAAAAACTAAGGAATACAACTAAGTTTAGTGTGGAGAAAGGGAAGAAGTAAGGAGCTGTTATTATATTAATTAATAACATAAATAATAATACTACTACAGTCACTATGTTCGTAGACTGACTGGTGCCCCGAGTGTATGCAGCCACACACCACGGTGTTCACGAACTTATTGACTGTAATACGTACTTGGGTTTCACTTCTGTGTAGAAGGCTAGTGGTAGGAGAGGAAGGGATAAGATAGCAAGAACTGTGTAAAAGTTTTGGGGGTTGTTTTTGACTTTCAAAGTTACGGCTGTAGGATGGAAGCGACTCGAAGTCGTGAACTCTATTGCCAGTTCTACGTTTCTCTAACAACAGTATAATCACATGCTCTTTTCTACAACCAACACCGAGGAAAATTATTTTGGTTATTGTGGACAAGTGTTCATGTGTTGCTGTTATTATGTTTTAACATTCACAAAATTAACAATCTAAGAAATTTTAATGTCAAGCACCGATTTTAACCATTCCTCAAATTTACATCCAGGCTATTTTACACATACATGGCTGCACTTAACAAAAGTATAATAACAAAAAATTTTGAAACTATTCGTATATATATATATACACACATTCATACACGAATAGTTTAAGGCTTTTTTCACATAAACGTTGTGCTGATTTCACCTATTAGTAACAATTCTGTGCAAGTTTCTATTAACTTTTCTCCATGGTTACTTAATAATGTTAGATAGAACTTTTACATTTTACTTAATTTCTTATAACTTTCTAGAACCTAAGATGTATGAATGAAGGACCTAACTGCCGTTCTGTAAAGTTATAATTGCACTATTCTAAAAATATGGTGTAATGATGTTACTATGCATACACTGTTGATTTGTGTGATTTTAGTACTTCACGATATTAAATTAAAATGAAAATGATAATAAAAATGTAATGATTTACAAATTCTCAAAGAGAAAGTCTTCCCTTCACGTCACCACAATATTGGGAAATCAAAGCATTTTCAGCAAGACGGGTATGATGAAATGTTTGTGACGGAAGTTTGTAAAAGTACGGTAAATGCACAGGAACAAATAAACGAATTTAACTACATCTCTGATCGTTATCGCCCAAATTCTACTGCCATGTAATCTCATTTCTCCTCTTTAATTTCATTGTTCCTCCCCGGCGTATGTCTGTTGCGGCATTGTTAAAAAGTTTTATCGGCGGAAAAAATCTTAACTATTGTTTCATATCGGCGTATACTACATCGTATGCGTGAATTGAATGTTGAGTGAGGCTGGCTGTGGGGGAAAAGCGGCGAAAGGAACATTATGGTCATTTTTTTTTTCCTTTGTCTTCTCGGCCATCTCCCTCTGTTTTCAGTCTTTAATGGGATTCTAACTCCACGTTCACCCACAATGCGAGTGTTTGGGAGAGATGTTTTTCTCGGTAACAACCACTATATGAGCTGTAATGACTCGTCCAGGGTATATCGCACGGAAATGACTTATGCAAAGCCCTTGATAGGCAGACAGAAATGAGTGTTTGTTTTCCCCCACTTTAAAAGTAGATTGAAAAATTCTATATACGCCGTGTTTGCAAACACAAAGCTTTTTTCATTCAAACATTGAGTCCTTCACGACACTCACAATTGAAACAGATTCGTAAGGCAAAATCCTAAAATAGTAGTGGCAATTAGAATTTGAATTGTTTAATATGATAATGCAATCGGTTTTTTATTTGCATATCGTCGGCCGTACAAAGTATGAACCAAGACTACAATTAGTTCGAGCATAGTTTCAAAGCCCGAGACGAATTAGTTTTAACCTACCGGCATTTTAACGTACGGTTTAATCGCAACTCTAATATGGTATGAAGACTCTGTTATTAATTTCTTTAAGTAGGTTTAATTTCCTGTTTTTCAAGAGCGATTCACGTAGTTCGATATTTTTAACTTTATTCTGAAAAATTTCAGTGGTGATAAACGATCTTCAGCTCCTAATATCGGATAAGTGATAAAATACAGTTTAACTTAAAATTTATTCGTGTAACTCAATTCGGTGCTTGCTTATTGTTCGACCAGGACGGTTGATGATATTTACCTCACACATGTTACACCTTTTAGTTTTAACCTTGAGAAATCATCAATCTAATGAACGGCGTGCCTGTCTGTGTACTGTACATCCTGCTGCGGAGCTTGACATCGAATACCATTTAAAAAATACTACCCGTACGAATATTGAATGTATTTCTGAATAGAAAATTAACGTATTTTTACATTATTTATACCAAGTAGTTTGTTTGTCCACTGTACAATTATTCTGATGTGATTTGATGTGCGTGACCGCGGGACCTTGNATTTATACCAAGTAGTTTGTTTGTCCACTGTACAATTATTCTGATGTGATTTGATGTGCGTGACCGCGGGACCTTGAGTGCCTTTGTCCGTGTCCGCTAATCGGCGCACGTTACGTCAACCATGACGTCATAGTCGCTGTGTCTTCCAGGCAGCGGGCTGTGGGAAAGCCTAGTCCGTTGTCCGACGAACGTGTCCGGACGCCCGGTCTTGAGACAATCCTCCGCGCACACGTATGCGTCATCAAAGAGACCGACTCAGCTCGCTGTTCAGTGCGGGAAGAGGAAAGAGTTACGCACTCGCGTTTGATAGATCTGACGGGCGCTTGTCGTCAGATTTTCATACCTATGACACACTAATGGAATTTTGTGGACAACTTATTCACTTGATATGTCAACAACTACAACTATACGCTGATTAAGTTTGGAGGACTGCAGACGTGTCTTCTGTTATAATAATATCACGTAGGTCATTACATTAACTTAATTGGTTTTATAGCAAAAGTTGTGAAATAAATATTGCATGATTAAATTCATACCGTGTGTAAGGTACAGAATAATCACACAATAAAAATACACTTGCTTTGCAAAGATCTTATTAAAAATTATTTTTTGTAGAATGGTCATTAGTTCCCGATTTACCCATTTGTAGGCCTAATTCACTAAAATCATTAACTTGAAACATTTGGAAATTGTGGGCCCATATGCAAAGTTGGCCCAGACAACAAATGATTCAGAGTTAAAAATTTTACATGAAAAATTTTACTGAACCTTTACCTGTCAATTTAATGCCTTAAAAGAGTTTAATTTTAATTAATAGTTATACTTCAACTTAAATAGTGATTAACTATGTGTATCTCCCTACATTCCTGATAAGAAAAATGGAATTCACCCTCAATTTCCTCTTCCTTCATTTCCTGTTTTGTAACTAGAGAAAAAATTTAAGCTGTAGTGACAGCTGCAGATATTTTTCATCCTGACTCATGTTACCGACGTGACAAGGAAACATGCCAGCTCAAAGTATGCCAGGCCAGATCTCGCCAGCCTAGTCACGCACAGCTGTATGCGTATCTTGACGCACACTGAGAAAGGTTGAATAGAGAAAATAAGGACGTCGGCTCGGATCACGTAAGAGCAAGTAACGTAACCGCGTGTACACAAACACCCACCAGTTAAAGATGTAAAATAATCACATGTCAAAATCTCGGGTAACCATTCCTTCTATCTGAGAGGTTTAAAACATTTCATATCAGCATATGTCAGGAAACTTAACAATTTCCTTTTTAGAGCTCCCTTCCTCAACTATGTTTACATTGTATGGTGTGCCGGATGGGTTACTGTGTTGAGAGATTCCACTTGTTTACCACTGAGTCATAAAATACCACTTTCTAGAACACTGAACACGGTAACTACCATGGAAATTCCCCCACTCCTAAAACATTTCATATATATATATATGTATATATATACACACACACTCTCTCTCTATAGGCTATATGTAAATCCACTCCTGTCTTTGAACAGGGCCACAGTGAATGAGAGTAGTCTGAAACCACACACAAACGCATACAACACGTACACTCACGAGCAATTGAATTAGTTACACCTGCATAGTAACGTGTAGCACCCTCTTCGCCTTGATGATAGCGGCGATGGGGCGTGGCATGAACTCCACAGGCACTGGAAGTGGTCTGGAGACAAACTGGTCCATGACCGCTGCACAGCCTCCCAGAATGCACGGAGATCGGTCAGAACAGGGTCCACGCCACGCAAATCCCTCTCAGCAGCATCCCAGATGTGGTCGGTAGGCTTTAGGTAGTGTTACCTCGGAGGCCAGGCAAGCACCTGGAATCCATGTAGTGTTCATCCAACCACTCTGTCACGATTCGGGAGCGGCGGTCCAGTGAATTGCCTTGACGTATGTACAGGTCTCCTGCAGGGTGCGATAGGCGACGAAATGGGCACAAATGATTTACCAGCAGATCTCTGTAGCGTTCGCCAGTGAGAGACAATGGAATGTGTACCATAGGTCCCATTTCACCACACGTAAATAGTCCCCATACGAGGATATCAAGGATACCACCACCACCGGCCTGAACTGTACCCTGCTGACACGAGGGATCCATCATTACATATGCTTGGCGACGTACTCATGCCCTACCATCTGCGTGTACTAACGTGTACCTCAAATAATCCCTCCAGGTGACCTTTTTCCATGCGTCAACGATTCAATGAAGGTGTTCCCGCGCCTACGTTAGTCGTTGATCCTTGTGACCTGCAGTGAGCAGAGGTATAGTAGTGGGGCGGCGGCTTCTGTACCCCATAGCGAGGAGAGGGTTCTGGGTGGTATGACTGCTCACAGGTCGTTGTAGTCCAACATCGAATTGGCGAGCGATTTTTTTTAACAGGTGAAGTGGAACCACCCTCGGGTGGTGAACATCCACCCACTGCGATTGGAAAGGGTGTGATATCTTTCTATTGGAAGCATTCAACTGCTTCCAATTAGGAGCTCTGATCAAGCTCCAAAATAGACATGTTCTAGAACAATGGCCTGGATGAGTGCACCTCCACGTTATAATACCTGACGTGATTATGTCTTACGTGACAATATAAATGTCTAAAAGTCCTGAATCCTGAGGTGCCCTCTAAATATTAAGAGCTCTGAATGGTTTCTCCTGTTATACCGTTTCGGATCAGGCACAGGAGGGTGAGCTCTGCAGATCGTATTTGCTGCACGAGATTGCAGAAAACATGATTTGTTGCACTGCGGCCTGTCTATCCGCCCTTACCAACCGAGTTAACCGACGGCGACCCCTGTAACCGATACGTTATACATACGCCACTACAGTTGTCCCTGCCGGCGGTTTTACCAGAATTCATGAACTCATGGTACACTCTTGATACAGTAACCCGTGGAAATCCCAGTGTCTGCACGACGTCGGAGATGCAGCGCTCCATACGCCTGCCCCCAACTATCTTGGCACGATCGAATACGCTGAGATCTTGTTTCTTCCCCATTCTATGCTCGATTGTTGCTGCTCAAGACGGCAAGTATAAGGTCTGACGACATCCCAGTCATGCGTGGCTGGACATTACTCAATCCTACGGAGCGACTACAGCGTCATTTCGAAAACAGGGCAGGTGTCTCTAATTCAACCGCATATATGCATACATTTACACAGTTACACAGTCATTGGATCACATTCAAATACATTTACATCAATCAAGTGTGAAAGGAGTATTCAGTATTTTATATTTTTGTGTACCAAAAGTATTTTACCGAAACCTATAATGTCTGAGAAATTAAGAATTATGAATTATGTCTTGAAAGTATAGACTAGTTAGATGCCTGGTGAACGGAATTTACCATAGTGTATTGCGTCTACAGTTAAATTTGGTAGCGATAGTGTAACTCAGTGGCATTTCTCTTATTATTGGCTGATATATTTGTTTAATTAATATATGGGTCGACTAATTGCGGCGTATACCAAGACGTTACAGAAATTTTACTGCTTCCCACACTGTGGCAAATGCCAGGGATAGTACCTTTCTGTATCAGTAAGACAATTATCTTGTCCGTAAAGCAAGGTCACTTACATCATGGCTTGAAGACAGTCAAGTGTGACTGCTTTAATTGGTCCTCTCAAAGCCCGGCTTGAACCCGACAGAGCATCTCTGGGACGAACCGTACCGTCGAGTTTGTTTGCTACACTCACTCTGCTAACAGCAAAACGTCAACTATTGAGCATGATATAGGTCGAATTGAAATAAATCACGCCATTTTTTTACCCCAGCTTAATGGAGAGCATGCCCTGAAGATATAATGCTGTCGTAGCAGTGACGAGAGGTCTGACTAGCTCCTTTGGAATTAACAACACTGTGAATATGGTTATTTTTCTCCACATGCTCTGTGTGTAGTAGTACATATAAAGATGCATATATTTACTTATGCATATACACTGAGGCGATAAAATTCATGAGATCCTTCCTAATATCGTGTCGGACCTCCTTTTGCCCGGCGAAATGCAGCAACTCGACGTGGCATGGACTCAACAAGTCGTTGGAAGTCCCCGGCAGAAATATTGAGCCATGCTGCCTCTATAGACGTCCGTTATTGCGAAAGTGTTGCCGGTGCAGGAGTCTGTGCACGAACTGACCTCTCGATTTTGTCCCATAAATGATGAATGGGTTTTATGTCTGGCGATCTTGGTGGCCAAATCATTTACTGGAATTGTCCAGAATGTTCTTCAAACCAATCGCGAACAGTTGTGGCCCGGTGACATGGCACATTGTCATCCATAAAAATTCCCCTGTTGTTTAAGTACATGACGTCCAAGAATGGCTGTAAGTGGTCTCCAAGTAGCTGAACATAACCCTTCCCAGTCAATCATTGGTTCAGTTGGACCAGAGGACAAAGTCCATTCCATGTAAAAACAGCCCACCCCATTATGGAGCCACCAACAGCTTGCACAGTTCCTTATTGACAACTTGGGTTCATGGATTCGTGGGGTCTGCGCCACACTCGAACCCCACCATCAGCTCTTACCCGCTGAAATCGTGACTCATCTGACCAAGCCACGGTTTTTCAGTCGTCTAGGATCCAACCCATATGTTCACGAGCCCAGGAGAGGCGCTGCAAGCGATGTCGTGCTGTAAGTAAAGGCACTCGAGTCGGTCTTCTGCTAGCATAGCCCAGTACAGCCAAAGTTCGCCACACTGTCCCTAACGGACACGTCCATCGTACGTGCCACATTGATTCCTGCGGTTATTTCACGCAGAGTTGCTCGTCTGTTAACACTGACAATTCTGCGCACACATCGTTGGTCTCGGTCATTAAATGCAGGCGGTCGGCCACTTCGTTGTTCATGGTGGGAGGTTATGCCTGAAATTAAGTATTCTCGGCACACTCTTGACACTGTGGATCTCGGATGTTGAATTCCATAACCATTTCCGAAATGGAATGTCCCATGCGTTTAGCTCCAACTACCATTCCGCGTTCAAAGTCTGTTAATTCGCGTCGTGCGGCCATGATCACGTCAGAAACCTTCTCCCATGAAGCACTTGACTACAAATGAAAGCCCAACCAATGGACTGCCAATTTATACATTTGGTGCGCGATACTACTGCCATCTGTATATTTGCATATTGCTATCCCATGACTTTTGCCACCTCTGTGTATTACACATATACATACATACGTATGTACAAAGATACATACACAGACACACACAAAACATACAATAAGTAAACACTGTTTCATGAAAACAGGTTGTCATTAACAAAAGTAGGATGCAAACAGATTTCAGATCTCTTAATATTTAACTTACAATTCTAGTTGAAATAAAATCGTTATCATATAAGTTGCCATGAAGTTGAGACATTTATTCAGCCTTTGTAATTGCGTGAATGTTCGCTAGCGATCGCAATGACTGTGGTGAGTCGGGTGACTAGTGCATCGAATTCCCCCCCCCCCCCNGACGATCCGAGTTTGATTTCCGGCGGGGTAACACCCGACTTTTTATGTGGAAAACGTGGACGGTGTTGCTGTTGACCGGAGTTTTTCCATTTTCTCGTTTTTGTAATCCATCTTTTCCCCTTCTCCATCTCTCACTTCACCACCAAAGACACTAAATCTCATCTGCAAAATGCTCCCAATATTCTCAAATCTAGCATGCATTATAAATATGTATAACTAGGCAACTCAAATCAATGAAAACTGATGGCATATGGGTCCGTCTCGGAGCCAGCGACATAACGTACCGCCAGTGGTTCGTGGACTACAATTTGACACCATTGGTATGGTATTTCATTTATTGCTTCAGAACAGCCTAATTTTGGAGTGCTGCACGAAATTCTCAAGCTGCTGAGGGTGTGGTGGTGTTATAACTAGTGAACTTGTTCTTCGTCGCAATACCGTTAGCGCGTAATCTAAATTGTTGTTTATGTGCGTTCGTTTAAAGAAAATATATCATCGTCAAAATAATAGACTTTGCCAATGTAAAGCCTCCACTTTAGTTTAAATATTTTTATTAGTGTGTTGTGACCCGATGAAAAATACGATGAACAGATTAGTTAAAAAAAAATTGTTATGGAAGAATATTTTAATGTTTTCAAAAATTGTGTTGTCCCAAAAATCTTCAAGTGGAAAAATATGATTATATAGTCTATTCGCGGTTTCTTCGCACTTTTTGAATCAAACCTTGGAAAAATCAGCTTATACATGACGTGCTTCGTTGCTTCCTAAATACATATCATGCATCACAAGCGTTTTATACTTTTGTTAACAAAAATAACCTTATTTTTGGTTAAATTGTACTTTTAACTATATGTTATCAATGAATTATTTTATTTATAATTAATATGAATAAAAATAGGGATAAAATAGGTGTGTTGGTAATGTTTAGTAAGAAATAGTTCATATGCAAAATGTTATTAACCTACACCAAGTGCGCACGAATGCAACGTTTTGTTCCTTTGGAGTCGTTTTATAGACTCAACGCTTTGTTTGCAAGAGGCGGAGGACTACCCTGAAAGCAGGGCTTCTAAAAAGTTGGAAGTAACCATAAGTGAACTATATTTAATCTTCTGAAAGTGGCATATTTCTGCTTTCTTTGCTGTTTCAAATCTGTATAATTTAATGTTTTCCTCAAACATTATTTTGGTTAATGTTTTTCAAAACAATATAAAGTCAAACATACTTATTTCCCAGAAATTACAGCAACATCAAAAGCAAAGTTTAGAATATAGCAAAGCAGTAAATAGAACTCTATTTCAGAAATCAACGGCTCAATTATACTTGCAGTACAGTATTTCATCCACCGTCTACTGAGCTGCACCTAAGACAATGTGACTCGGGTTTTATAAGTCAGGTTTAACCCTGTGAGAACATCCACCTCCGGCTGTTATAAATAAACGGCAGTTAATCAGGATTTACAAGTCGCCACTCAATTAATTCGAGACGTTTGTTGAAAATAAATCACTGAAACTCAGCGTGAAAAAAATTAATGGCTTACTTGTCTGGCTTCCAGTATTGTTTTTTCTCCTTTAACACTTTTCCGTCACGCAAATGCCATTCACCCTGCACGAACCTGCATTGCAGCAGGTCTTGAATTTTATTGCGGTGACCATATATGGCTCCGGTAATTACTCTCACCCAGCTTGCTAATACATCGCGACCACAATTACTTCATACCTGTAGTCTGGTCTTCCAGGCAGACTGCCCCGTGCTAAAATCACACAAACCACTTTTATATCCTTCCTAATGCCATTCTTTGTTTGAATTTAACCCTTCTAATATTCCGCGAATGGCAAGGTGCTCAATAAAATCTTGTAATCATTTATATATATAGTTCTTTGGTACCTTACCTCTAGCGACAATAATTTTTATGGTTTTGAATCCAGGCGCAAAAAATATTTTTAGTAACATAAAAACATTTTATTTCTTAAATTTTGCAACAAACATTTGCATTTGTGTGTGATGACTTGCGAACGTTCATATTTATGTTACGGCGGTGGTCGTTAGTAAAAATAGTTCAACTGGGTAGTGTAGTTGTAAAATATTACTGGTAATTTAAAACTGGGATAGCAAAGTAATATACTACGTCAAAATGTAAGTTACTATGTAGTAGATGTCACGAAAGGCTCTACATTTAAGTGAGATTCTCAACGGCGAGACTTACGTACAGACAGTGGAAAATTTTACCATAATCTTTAAGATGCTATAAACAGTATAATGGATTCGAGTATGGACGTCAGGATTTTCATCGCGAAAGAGTCGTCACACAAGTGAACGTACGTACATAACATGTCTACAAAAATATAATTATGTGATTTCTCACAAACTACATTTACAAAAAGTTGTTCACTATATTCAAAGTCTAAAAAATGGTAAATTTACCGCCATTGTGGTTAACACCAGAGAGAAAGCCTCTAGTTTTGAATCCTTAGGAATTCGTGGATACAGGTGCCAGCATTAGCTGTGTTGTATTTAGATCAATTTTCAAGTTTCCCGTTGATAATTATTGTTAACAAAGCTGCATTATTAAATACCCATTATAACACTCAATTAGGTGATGACTAAATATGTATGCAGTCTCAGGATGCGTGCTAAGGTATAGCAGACTTACTTTAATTTGTGGCTCGCATAAGAATTGAATTTGATAACTTGAAACTCTTTTTTTGTCGCAGTTGGAAGGGCGAGAGTCCTACGACCTTAAAATAATTGTTGTTGCAATTATATAAAAACTGAGAAAAATGATGCATTTGTGTGTTTTCCAATGACACTTAAAGCTTACGTAAGTAATCAAATCCCAGTTGTTGCAACACATTTAACTCATTCTACAAGGATCGTGTACGTAGTAAAGACATCAAAGAAATTTTTGTCAGTATGAGATTTCGTATTCTCAATATACCTTGACGTTATTCTTCAAATAAGGTATGCTTATTTTCCGATTTTAATTTCTTGCTACTTTGGACACTAGTGCGCATAAGCTAGCCTTTTAATTACCTGTATTATGGTCAAAGAGTTTACCTGAAATATACATAAAATATCATATAAAATTCATAAATTATACGCAGCCACGAAGGAAGAATCGTAAATAGTAGTTTCAATCTCTATTTTGCAAATAGAGCAATTAAATGCAAACATTACACACATACAGTACATGCGCTTGCACGTGCCTGTATATATATATGTATATCTTAAAAAAAAATTCATAAAAAGAAAATAACTCTGTGTGATGAGAAATTAGAAAAAGAGAAATTAATTCTGACTGTTTTCATTTGTATTAATTATAAATGAAATATCGTAATTTATAGTTAAAATATAAACAAATGTTCAATTTAATAAAAACAAAGTACTTTGATGATAAAACAAGTATAAAACTCTTGTGATACAAGGCAGATTTAGGAAACAACCAAACCGTCATGCATGGTGTGATTTTTCAAAGGTTTGATTAAAAAAGTGTGAAGAAACCGCGAATAGACTGTAGAATTCGTTAAGCTTTGTTTGCATGAGGCGGGGGAATAGGCTGAAAGTAGAACTTCGTCAGGGCTTCAGAAAAGTCGGAAGTAACCATGAAGGAACTATACCGAGCATCTTTAAGCTCGTCGGCAGCGTCGGGGAGCGGAGACATAACTAAAGCCAGAGGAATGACTGCCTGGCGAGTATGGGCTGTTCATGGTAAACTAAGCACTTTTAAAAGACCTGTTAAAAATCTAATTGTATGCACGCTGTGTATTCTTCCGCCTTATGTAAAATAAACACTGACATGGGCTTCGTCACTTTATCTATGTGTCGGTCAAGTGAAACTGTAAAATTATTAGAAAAGTAAATATTTTACAAATCAGGCAATTGTTCCACTTAGATGTGTACGAAAAAATAGAAAGCAAAATAATTTATTTAAGTAATCACAGACGTTAAACTAATGTTTTTAATTCAACGTTGGCATGGGCCTACTTTTCCCCCATAGTTACCAACTTTACAGGGCGCATGGCATACATTACGCCCGTTAAAAAATACGTTTGTAGGAGCAGTGAATTTTTTTTCTAAGGTTGATTTCAAAAGTGCTCTCTTTATGATGAACAGCCTTTATTCGTGANTTTCTTAAATTTTGCAACAAACATTTGCATTTGTGTGTGATGACTTGCGAACGTTCATATTTATGTTACGGCGGTGGTCGTTAGTAAAAATAGTTCAACTGGGTAGTGTAGTTGTAAAATATTACTGGTAATTTAAAACTGGGATAGCAAAGTAATATACTACGTCAAAATGTNACTGGGTAGTGTAGTTGTAAAATATTACTGGTAATTTAAAACTGGGATAGCAAAGTAATATACTACGTCAAAATGGAAGTTACTATGTAGTAGATGTCACGAAAGGCTCTACATTTAAGTGAGATTCTCAACGGCGAGACTTACGTACAGACAGTGGAAAATTTTACCATAACCTTTAAGATGCTATAAACAGTATAATGGATTCGAGTATGGACGTCAGGATTTTCATCGCGAAAGAGTCGTCACACAAGTGAACGTACGTACATAGAATGTCTACAAAAATATACTTATGTGATTTCTCACAAACTACATTTACAAAAAGTTGTTCACTATATTCAAAGTCTAAAAAATGGTAAATTTACCGCCATTGTGGTTAACGCCAGAGAGAAAGCCTCTAGTTTTGAACCCCTAGGAATTCGTGGATACATGTGCCAGCATTAGCTGTGTTGTATTTAGTTCAATTTTCAAGTTTCCCGTTGATAATTATTGTTAACAAAGCTGCATTATTAAATACCTATTATAACACTCAATTAGGTGATGACTAAATATGTTTGCAGCCTCAGGATGCGTGCTAAAGTATAGCAGACTTACTTTAACTTGTGGCTCGCATAATAATTGCATTTGATAACTTAAAAATCTATTTTTGTCGCAGTTGGAAGGGCGAGAGTCCTACTCCCTTAAAATAATTGTTGTTGCAATTATATAAAAACTGAGAAAAACGATGCATTTGTGTGTTTTCCAATGACACTAAAAGCTTAAGTAAGTAATCAAATCCCAGTTGTTGCAACACATGTAACTCATTCTACAAGGATCGTGTGCGTAGGAAAAACATCAAATAAATTTTTATCAGTATGAGATTTCGTATTCTCAATATACCTTGACGTTATTCTTCAAATGAGGTATGCTTATTTTCCGATTTTAATTTCTTGCTACTTTGGACACTAGTGCGCATAAACTAGCCTTTGAATTACCTGTATTATGGTCAAAGATTTTACCTGAAATATACATAAAATATCATATAAAATTCATAAATTATACGCAGCCACGAAGAAAGTAATGGTAAATAGTAGTTTCAATCTCTATTTTGCAAATAGAGCAATTAAATGCAAACATTACACACATACAGTACATGCGCTTGCACGTGCTTTTATATATATATATATATATATATATATATATGTTTATCTTAAAAAAATTCATAAAAAGAAAATAACTCTCTCTGTGATGATAAATTAGAAAAAGAGAAATTAATTCTGACTGTTTTCATTTGTATTAATTATAAATGAAATATCGTAATTTATAGATAAAATATAAACAAATGTTCAATTTAATAAAAACAAAGTACTTTGATAATAATGCAAGTATAAAACTCTTGTGATACAAGGCAGATTTAGGAAACAACCGAACCGTCATGCATGGTGTAATTTTTCAAAGGTTTGATTAATAAAGTGTGAAGAAACCGCGAATAGACTGTAGAATTCGTTAAGCTTTGTTTGCACGAGGCGGGGGAATAGGCTGAAAGTAGAACTTCGGCAGGGCTTCAGAAAAGTCGGAAGTAACCATGAAGGAACTATACCGAGCATCTTTGTGCTCGTCGGGGAGTGGAGACATAACTGACGCCAGAGGAATGACTGCCTGGCGAGTATGGGCTGTTCATGGTAAACTAAGCACTTTTAAAATACCTGTTAAAAATATAATTGTATGCACGCTGTGTATTCTTCCGCCTTATGTAAAATCAACACTGACATGGGCTTCGTCACTTTATTTATGTGTCGGTCAAGTGAAACTGTAAAATTATTAGAAAAGTAAATATTTTAAAAATCAGGCAATTGTTACACTTAGATGCTTAAGAAAAAATAGAAAGCAAAATAATTTATTTAAGTTATCACAGACGTTAAACTAATGTTTTTAATTCGACGTTGGCATGGGCCTACTTTCCCCCCATAGTTACCAACTTTACTGGGCGCATGACATACATTACGCCCGTTAAAATATACGTATGTAGGAGCAGTGAATTTTTTTTCTAAGGTTGATTTCAAAAGTGCTCTCTTTATGATGAACAGCCTTTATTCGTGAGTACGGGAAGGCGACGTAGAGACATCGGCGCCTCGCTGGAAGGAGACAGGAAGCCTTGCGGGAGGTGACGATGTCGCCCCGGCTCGTCGGGAGCCATGTTGTCACATTTGTCGTCGCCGCCCCGCGTCTGCACAGTGTCGCTGCCACCCCCTCAAGAGTTCGACTCTGGTTCCCAGCCACCCCCATCCCCCTGTCATCCTCCAGGGGGGTTCCCACAGGAACTGCTCTCTCCCTCGGGAACCCGGGCAGCAGACATTAGGCAGCTATGACGCGACTCCGCAAATGAGCTACCATCCCCCTGCCCCGAGTCGGCCGCATTCACACACACACACACACGCACCTAGGGGAGGGAAACACTGAGGTCCTCGTCGTTTTAACGCGCCCTTATCCGCACGCTCGTCATAAACCACGCAGCTTCCTGCCGTCACAAATACCCCCTTCCCTCAACGACCCTTTGGCTTCTAAAACGCGCATCCCCCCCTCCCTCATACCACCACCCACTGCTGTGGCACGGAAGGAGCTGTAGGCTAATTTTTACGACTTGAAAATTTCTACTAATGTCCTTGTAAAAATTCACGCATTTTTATAGAAGGAAAAACCGGCAGCTTTACCATCAGTTCAAGTTATGACTTACCAGAGTTGCTCGTACTGTTGACGACATACTAACTGGTGAAAACGTTCTATTAACTCAATGCCTGCAGTTTATGTGCACAGTGACTTAGTGTATGATAAAGATATATCGAAATAATTTATAAATAAAACTTCCGTATCAGTATTCTTAAAATAAACCCTGGCGTGTGTCACACAAGTTATAACGAGTGTCATGAGTGTTGCTCACTGACAGAAGTCGCTATTTCTCGTAACGAATTTGTATCATTAAGTCACCTACTTGCAAACTGACCTTACAGTTACATTCGATGGGTTGTTGAACAATTTTTATTGGAAAATAAATTACGTCATGGTAAATAAATTTTATGCAACGCAACGGCGGTAAAGTCAGTTCTTACCAGCATTTTAATATGCTCTTAAATATTTTGTGTGATCTAAAGTCTTAGCTTTTCATTAAAAAATCTGCATCTCCCCAAGGAATAGCTTGGGGGTTAATGTTCTACTTCTTTTTTACTACTTATTTTAGTGACAACTTTGCAGCAGCAGTTTTTCGCAGTTTTTCAGTTCAATGATGTTTATGTGACCATAACTTAAGAGCCGGTATCTTTTCTATTTCTTGCATATAATTTATTTGATTAGTGCCTATGTAGGGCTCTGCTCTACGTTGTAAATTAGGTGCGGGGGNGGGGGGGGGGGGGGGGGGGTACACACGCTTAACAAACAATAAACTTATTCCTGTAAGTATGCACCAGCATTCATGCTTTATTTGGGATTCGAGCTTTATGAGAATTCACCCTAAATTTCGGCAGACCAACCAAATACCTCACAGAGGTACTGTGCATGACAAAATATTTGAATTCTTTTTAACAGGATTTTCTCTTATTAACAATAATGTTCACTACTTATGGTCCAGTAATATCAAACGGAACTCATAGAATTAGTTAAATGCATTGCATCCTACCTACAACGTTACTTCAAACTGACAGTAATTCAAGCTATTAAGCGGGTAAAGCTTTTAGGTAGACTCGACAGTTACCTTTTTTTTTTATAGCTTACTATTATTTCACGAAGTAGAAATTTTTCTCCAGATGATAAGTTCTATTAATTTTTATTTAACTGGGTGTAGAAACTATAAAATTTGTAAGCACTATTAAATGTTTCAATTTGTAAGAAGGAAGTGTACCTACATAAATATAGAAACTTTGAATTATTTGGTAAGCAAGTATGAAAAATTAAGTAATTCTTTCTGCAAACTCATTTTTCATTAAATCCCATATTAATCAGGGACTCCAAAATGTAAAAGAAATGTAATAGACTTTTGTAGCATTGGTAAATTATTTTTGTCGGTAAAGCAGGTAATTAACAAATAGCAGGATGCATCTCTAAGTTGTGACAGTTTCCATAACACAGAAGATTTATTCTAACAAGGGTTGATGACTTATTGAAGAAAAAAAAAAGCTAAATGAAGGCGTGAGTGAATAGAAGTTCCGGCGGTTGCTATACAACGGGAGGACGCGCATAGTTTAGTATTCANGCTAAATGAAGGCGTGAGTGAATAGAAGTTCCGGCGGTTGCTATACAACGGGAGGACGCGCATAGTTTAGTATTCAGTCTGTAACTTAAAAGACTCTCAGTTAAACTAGAAGTAGTACTAGCAAATCAATAATTATCTAAAAATGGGTATTCCAGCGAATATACTACGGCGGAATTGGAGATATCACATGATGCTGAAGTTTTCTTATTCGTTTCTGCTAAAGGCTATTCACGGTAAAGTGAGCACTTTTGAAATCAACCTTTGAAAAGTGTCACTGCCCCTACGCTGCCTATTTTTAAACGGGTACACTAAATTACATGCTCCCAGTAAAGATGGTAACGGCAGAAGGAAATTAGTCCCTTGTTTTAAACGTTGAACTAAAAGTGTTAAGTAAACATTTATAAATGTTTAAAATTATTTATTTTTCTTTCTTGTTTTTTTTATGTAAGTGTAAAATTGAGCAAATTTGTTAAATATTTACTTTTATAATATTATTATACACTGAAGGGCCAACAAAACTGGCACACCTGGCTCATGTCGTATACCCCCCCCCCCCCTTTTTTTAGAACTCGAAAACTCGCAGAAGTGCCGCAAGATGACGTGGCATGGACTCGACTAATGTCTGAAGGTATGCAGGAGGCAATTCACACCATTAATCCTGCATGGCAGTCCACAAATCCAATCTGCACCAATTTGAGAAAGGGTTGCACGTCTGTCACGTTTAATGATTCTCGTCAGTCGTCGTTTGTCCCGTTCTTTCACATTTTTTTCCGGCCGCAAAGATGTCAATAATGTGATGTTTTACCGGATTCCCGATATTCACGGTACACTCGTGAAATGGTCGTACGCGAACATCTGAATGTTATCGCCGCCTCGGAGATGCTATGTCCCATCTCTCGTGCGCCGACTATAAAACCACGTTCAAACTCACTTAAATCTTGATAACCTGCCATTGTAGCAGCAGTAACCGATCTAGCTGCCGACCACATCGCGTTACTCTGATTGGTTCCATACCTGTGTTATTTGCATACGCATGCCTATACAAGTTTTTTTGACTCTTCAGTGTAGTTTCACTTGACCAATGCTTGAATAAAATGATCAGGCCCATGGTAATGTTAATTTTACATATGGTGGAAGATTACATATTATGAATGCAAGTAGATCTTAAGTATTGCTTTCAAAAGTTCTCAGTTTACGAACAATAGCATAACCACCCTAAGGTAGTGTGTTTTAGAAGCGGATTAGGGGAGTGGTTATATGGCCCAGCCTCCCCTCCCCCCTCATTTCCCCCTTTATCCCAAAAATCATTATTTCTGAAAATTTCATTTAAAGTAACATAAAATTGTGGCATATACTTTTGTGTTTCTCATTAACGTCCCCGGCATATTTCGGATGATTGTGAATTGGTTTACACATTAATTGTCCATCATTTTTCCTAAATGTCACATGCATCCAAGACCTTTCTGTATTTCGAACGCATCAACTTTTATACTAACACTGTAATGAATTCCTCCATAGAGGTTGGAATTTGATAAATGTAACACAAATAAAGCAGCAACATATTAACCAATTTGTATTAAGCGTATCTAGCAAATGAATGTCTCTCTCTAAAGCAAAAATCTAAGCTCTCTCTCTCTCTCTCTCTCTCCAAAACAGTATATAAGAAATGTAAAACAGCACTGGCTATCATTTAAGTTAATTGTGTCATATATACACACATACATACACAATGTTATGCCCATGGCAAAAGGTCCCCTCCTCCTTTTGCAAATAGATGAATCCGCCCCTGGTGCAGCTGATTCGTGTTCTAAAGGTTGACGCCTACGGCGTCTCTAGATTTACTCGTCCGTACTCAAGCTATAGTGGAGCTCACAGGCGGGTACGTNAGTAGTAAATTGGCCCTTTAGACACCAGTATAAACACTTTCTACCAAGCGACAGTTTTGGTGCTTGTCAAGGTCACTGGTTCTGTGCTAGTTGGATACACCAAAGATGGCTTTATCCAAAGCGATGTTCCGTACTCTTTCTAGGAAAATGCTTCTATAGTTGCTTGAAATTTAACATTTTCAGCGTCTCGTCCTTCACATAAAGGTCCATTATCTTCGTGATCATTAAAGATAAAACATGTTATTGCTATCGTTATAGTTTCCATTTCACCAAACCAAGCTCCTTTCTAATACTTCCTTTCATTATTTTCACATATTTGTTCCGCGGGAAAAGAACATCGATACATTTAGTGACACCCACGTTGATGACACTTCCTCAGGGGAAGATACAGCCTTCAAATAATTATTAGTAAATGCCTAAGGAGCAATTTTTAGAACGGGAAAAGAAAATGAAGCGTTATAAGAATCAAACGTGAATTATTATTCTAATACATGGCCATGAGTTTGTTGAAGATACTATTACAATTTCTCAAATGTCAGTCGGTTAAACTATGTACGTTAAGGGATGGCGATCTTAATTAAATAAATGTGTTAATTATATTTTTATAATTAATTAAAATTAATTACAAAGAAAATATTTCCGTCCCATATCTCACAATAAATTCATATATTTTACTATTTACAGTTAATAAATTTAATGAGTACAATTTACAATTACCTCAAATTAATTAATGCCATTAAAAAACTAAAATCAGTCATATTAAACACGGTGTAAAAACCCTATGCATTAATTTATATGCCCACATTCGTCAGGTCCAATATTTACAATAAAGTCCGTATCACATGTACATACAGTCCTACCTCAGTTGAGTCCAGGTCCCAAAAACCCGCAATGTTCTACAGTTCTCCGAGCGCCCTCATGCACAACAGTCTTCACTCCTTGGGTTCCACGTCCTCTTGTCCATTCAAATCTCAAACACCTCGTCCTCCGTCGTCTCGCAATCTCTCGTCATCGTCCGTCCTCTTCACCGACTTCCGGGTTACCGCACTCAGCCAGAAGGCTTCTACCAAGAGACTCCCGACCCTTGGACCGCTGCAATATTTATAGGGTCGTGGGCCATCGCCCAGAAATTTCTCTAAATGCCGCATTGCACCGAGGGCACTAGTTCCCAGAATATTTTTTGTATTCTCTAAACTCGTCGGCTTCTCCAGCAAGGGGGAGGAGGAACTTTAACGCCAAGACAGGTCAGCTGGCAATCATTCCTGGCCCCGAGCGACGGGACCGAGAGCGATTCTGCCTAGGGGAGGGGAGGGTAACGTCGAGGTGGGTCACTGCCCATAGTGCTGGACTGCGCATGGAGATCACGTCTAGTGGGGGCGTTAGTGCGTAACAATACACTAGTATAAATGTTTCACTGTAAATAGATCATCTTTTAAATCAACCTTCGAAAAAATCAGTCTCTCTTAACTGCTTACATGGTAGCATATGCACTGGCATTCCAGCTCCCAGTTAAGATGGCAGCAAATTGAGTGAAATAGTTTGAAGTAGTGGCTTTGAACTGCTAGTGTAATGTTTAAATTTATGGCGGATAAGGTTGTTTTATTTTATTTTGTACACATAAGAGTACAAATTACATATTAGAACTTTCTCACTCAGCACCATTAATAAATCGCTTCTGTTGTGGTTACGTTACACAATTGATTTCTTCCCTTTTTTTCCTCTTGGGCCGTGGGGAGAGGTATGTAGTGTGCTGGGAATAAATACCCCCATCCCCCTCCCCAGAGAACTCTTCTTGCATACGATCACGGTGAAAGAGACGTGTGTTTGCGCGTTAGGCGAACACTATCGATCAGTCGCATGTCGACTAGCACGACAGAAACAAAAGGTATGGCAGAGGGAAAAATAAGGGGGTAGGGGGTCGATCGTAACGGTCGCGTGTGCTCTAGCTGGCGTTTGAAAGGCGTCACGAGGCTCGAACACATGTTCCGGTTGTTGCACGCCCACTGTTCACCGTGCACCGAATCGGATTGGAAAGAGAATATCGCCGGAAGGGGTGAGAGGAGGATTTGGGGTGGGGATTCTTGCATGTGACAACCGCGACATGAATTATTCACTTGGTATTATCATCGCCTGCGTCTTCGAGAGGGAGGAAGAGCCCCCGGGGTTGTCCTCAGCACACGCTTCGTATTACAAACAAGACGAAATATTACGTTGTCAGCGACACTGGTCGCGCGGGCTCGTGCGGGGAGATTGGCTGTGCTCACGTGCACGATCATTCTGCACACGCGTCATTGGTATAGCCTTTTCACGGTTACTTCCAACTTTTCTAAAGCCCTGCTAAAGTTATACTTCCAGGATATTCCACCGCCTCATGCGGACCAACGTTAATCAAGTCTAAAAAGCTATACCTAAGAGACCGCGTACCTCATTCTCGAGCACTCACTTTAATAATATACTGCATAACAACTAGGCATTACCAACACACAGATTTTCTCCTGGTTTTTATTCGCTTTTAATATAAATTAATTTTTTGTAATTTTACAGACAAAATATAACCAAATTCTTCTATTTTTTAAAACATAAGGTACTTTTAAGTTAACACAAGTATAAAACGCTTATGATACATGATATATTAAGGAAACAACCAAGTGCGGGATTTTTCTAAGGTTTGATTCAAACAATTGTAAAAAAAAACCGAGAATAGACTATAAACACTTCTATTCACATCTCTTTATTCTGTTATAATGTCTCCAGAACTGATTTTCTGGAGGTCGAAAACGAACTGAAACGGCATAAAAAATAATAACAGTTATGAGAGTTCATTGAAGTGCCAAATAGCAGTTTATTTATAACTATGTGATATTACATCAAATAGTAGTCTGATGAAAGTTGATAATAAAGCAAAAAATTAACTTGCAAAAACTAATTACTTGAGTAATGGGAATTTTTAATTTATATGATTTGCCACACAATTTTTATTTTTATAATCACCATGTTGAACTACACTTAAAATAATTGCCGATGTCATTATAATAAAATAAAGCTGTTTCATAATTTTTTTGTGTCCACTTATGGTTTTAAGTTATGCAATTAAATTGTAACCATAAACAGAAGTTAAACCCTAATAGCAGGCGAACAAAATGTCAGAAGTCACAAAATATCTTCGTGGCATTCCTATAATGCCAAGAAGAATTTTTCCGGAACTCGAACATAGTGTTCGTTTCACTTTTCGAAATTTATTTTGCCCAAGATTTAACGTTAAAATTAGCATAATTGTTATTTTAACAAGTAGCTGAAAGTTACTTTCAAACTGTTTTGGTAGTTTAGTCAAATGTTTATTGAAAATGTTACAATTCTTCAAAGTCTCTGGGCATGTCTAGGGGTTATTTAAGGGATTGAGGTCCGCGCGTAACACTATTATGTAATAAAGCCGTGAAAAAACTTCAAAATAGAAAACAAAATTAGTCGCTTAAACATTATGAACAACAGCCAGACCCCATTTGTGGGTTATGGAGTAACGCCTTACCGGATAACACTCTGCCATGAAACAATTTTATGTGTCAACGTATGCACGTAAGCCTCCTCCTCCGAAAATTCTTAATCTGTTATCTAAAGATAAAAAATTTCTTCAAACAACTAATTACATTTCGTAGAAACATTTTCCCTCTCAGAAATATTAGTTGCGCCGTTTTACTTTGAAAGTTTTGTCTCTAAGTGTATGTTTTCGGCATTTGGAAACTTTTTAATGTGCTTTGTTGTTGCTGAACCCAATGACGGAAATTTTATTGTTTACCAACAAAAGAGCCCGTTAATATCGAGGAGATGCATTCTACGACAATCATTTCAATCGGTAGGTGCAGATATTCTCATGTGTGAAACAACGTGAGTTGAATTCGGATTTTGATTGAATCTCTATTGCCTACAATTACTACGAAAAAAGTAACCAAAAAACCGAAGAACAAAGTATATGAACGAGGAACATAAATGCAATAATAATAAGATAATTTAATAAACACCCACATGGAACAAGATACAACTATCCAATTAGACAAATACCGAAACAGAAACAAAAGCAAACCGCAAAATTATGATAATACGAAAACAGCAAAAACCACAAGCGAAACAGACCATGCAGTAAGTGAAAATAAATAGACATATAAAAGGGTCAACACATTATAATCATAATTTATAAATGGATCCAAAAAATTAAGATCCAGTCCGACAACGAACAACACACAAAACACCATGGGCAGCACAAGTTTGAAAACACAGATGGCTAAATAAACAGTAACAAATTAAAAACAGTACAACGTCACGACTTCAGAATTATTGTACAGAGCCTAATCGTTTTGTTGTTATAACTGGATATTATGTTTTAAATTAACCCGAATATTTACCATAATTTTTACACAATGCTGATTTGGAACCAGTAAACCTTTTCGTGATTTTTTTATTTATTTAACTTTTATCAGTGTTTAATTGTCTTACGCTCTTTATCAAAACAAAATTAACTAAATGACTCCTCCACCATCTCTCTGATTGGCTAAAATTTCAACCTTGAAGGAAATATTCCATCGAAAACTGCACACGACCAATTCGAAGATGCCCATGAAAATGGCCAGCAGACGGCTAAATCCCACAGAAACATCCATAATAGCGGCGATGCAGGCTTGCATGGAATTGTTCAATGAATCTCCCATCGTGTGGCATACAGGTTTGAGAGGCTATGCCTCCAGTGACGGTGGTGCGGTGTGATCGCGTTATGCCAGTTCATCTGTAACTGTGCTGTGCGAGAAACCATGGTTATCTCGCTAGTGATTTGCGCGAAAGAACAGTAGCGTCCAGTAATTGATTTTTTTTTGTGGTGACTGGTGTGGATATTTCGAAGACTGTGTGCTCAGTATACTGGAAGTTCCTTGTCGTGAAGAATTGTCTGTGAGTGGATAAAGTAATAAGTCACGTGGAAGGAGCCGAACATCCGTCCACGTCAAATACAACATCGAGCGTGCAGTGAAATTGAATTTGTTGGATGCAATGTTGGCACACGATTATGTGGAAATAAATTTGCAGCTCAGCTATTGCTCAGCCTATGAAATCATGCACGACTGCGTTGCATTCGTGGCCCACAGCTGAACCTAAATCATTTTACATTGAAGGAATATAAAAGCTTGTTGTCTTATTAACAATATGTATTAAAAAGCAAAGAGATGAAGCCTACAAATAACGTGTTTGCCTTTTCCTCATATTGCTTTAAACAAATTCGATAGCCAGATTGCGGATAGGTTTTTTAACTCATCCTTAAATTTGTATCTGTACGAGATGGTATCAAAAAGTTTCTAGACTAGCTCTGTTTTCAAGAAAGTGCTTTGTTTATCTACGTTTACACACTGTCACCTTAAAAATAGTCCCTTTACACAAAAATACAGCGCACCCATCGTTCCTGCAACTTCTGCAATGTGTCCTGGAAGTCTTCTTCTCGAAGCAAGTCAAGCACCTTCTGTGACTCGCACTGGATCTCCGCAATATTGTAAACCATTTCCGTTGACGAAACTTGGGTGTGCGGGTATGACCTTGAGACAAAGCAATAGTCTTCACAATGGATGAGCCCATAATCTCCACAACCGAAAAAAGTGAGGCAGGTTCGCAGTTCGACCAAATTCAATGTTCACTGTCTTTTTCGACATTCTAGGAATTGTGTACCAAGAATTCGTCTCCAGGGACCAGACAGCGAATAGTGCGCTCTATTTCCAGGCTTTAAGGCGTCTGAGGGAGCACATTCGGTTAAACCGTCCGGCTTTGTGGCGTGCGAGAAACTGGATGCTCCACAAGGACAATACACCTTGTCATCCAGCTCTCCCCACACGTGAGTTTCGCACCGGAAACAACATGGACGGGCCTCCACATCCATCCCACTCACCAGTGTGCCGGGAGCTTGCCAACACATGGACACAGTACTTAGTCTCTACTTCCTTAAGTGGGAAATTTCCCAAAAAGCAGAGACTGCCCCCTCTACCTGTCAGTGGGCAAAGTGGGAGCGGTTGCGAAAGCAACAAGCAAATACCCTTTTTTTACTATATATGTTGGGGTCAGAGTAACTTTAACCTCTTTTCTAAACTCTCCAAAAATATCACAGAATACAGTTTTAATTGACCATGTTAGTCACCCAAGTACAAAACAATAACAGAAAGGTATAAAATATTATATACGAAACCCCTCAGATTCAAATGAAAATTATTTCATGATACAATTTAAATGTTACATTAAACAGCCATGTAACGAAAATACCTACCTTTATATATGACATATTAATACAGCTATTCCCTTCTCCCCCCGTTGGAACAGAGTTTCTTGCCCTATTATGTCCCTCTGTGCTTCTCCGCCATAAGGCATGAAGCCAACCCTTTTATTTCTTCCGCGTCGTTCTCTGGAACAATTTCCAACGGTCAGGAAATATAGAAGGCACTCCTCGGTGACGTCACAAATGACACGCATGCTCACAGAAGGTCTTTATGACAGTGGGTGATGAT
>NQII01005954.1:63974-140850 GCA_002778355.1 Clitarchus hookeri
CCAGTGCAGTGCAACGAGGCACCACGCACCTAGGTAAGATTCACGTCCCCGACGTCATCAGCGACCCCCACGCAGTTTCCGTAGACCAGCAATCACAGGACGGTTTTCTTTCAAAAGGTGCTCGTTATTCGATGTGACGCCGTCGCACCAGATTTGGCTCCAGCGTACTTGCCGTCTTCCCGGAGATGCAGATCCATAAGGTCGCCGTTTTGACAACATTTCCTAGTTCCAGCGCGAATCGCAGAAGATGCTTGACGCGATCCGAGAACAAGACTTCCAGGACATGTTCCAGAAGTCGCAAGAACGCTGGGAGCTCTGTATTTCTGTGCAATGGAAGTGTTTTGAAGGTGTTAGTGTGTAAACGTAGATAAATGAAGTGCTTTATTTTAAACAGAGCTAGACTTGAAACTTTTTGATACCACCTTGCATCTCTGTTTATGTATGCATGTGTTTGTGTGGCCGGAAGTTCATAAACGGTGGGTGGCCAGGGCGACTCTTCTTACCGTGTTCTAGGGGAAAGAGGTGTCTGAAGGGTAAAGGGGGTGGGTGAAGGTTTGTCGTCCGCCAGCAAGAAGCCGCAGTTTGTCAGCGGCACTCGCCCTCCAGTTGTTTATCGGAGGTAATGTATTCACACGGAGCGTGTAAAAGCATGCTCCTGGAGCCCTGCTGAAGGACCGGCGGGGTTTCGGTAAAGGGGGTAAAGGGTGGTTTGTCCCACCTTCCACCCCCTTCGAGACATATGCAAGCGGGAGCCCCGTGCGGCGCCCAAGAGTGTTTTAGTGCGGGCCACGTTGTTGAGGCGGGCACCCCCCAAGTACCGTGTTCCTACACGGGTTAATGTTTGTCTCACAAGCACACCCTCGCCCCCATCCCAACCCACACGATGCACAAGGGTCTGCGATGGCAAAAACCTGCGAGATGGGCCGGCGGCTCCCGTTAGGGTTGCTGGGCTTCGTGTGGGCGGCCGCGACGTCATAACGGAGGATAAGGCAGACTGCATGTAGTGTGACGTCTTCGAGTGAAATCCTCAAGGTAACCAAGTCCACCTCGGCATATATATGCAAGCTTCCAGTGCCCATATATATAATATGTGTATAGTAGTTTTTAAATGGAAATTGTTCATTATCAAGTTGCCTAATTGGCTGCGAATTTTTACGGTGCATGCGCGTAAATACAAAATTTAGAATTTGTGACACTAACACTTCTTGTGTTTTTGTCAAGAGATAAGATATAACCTGTATCTTGAGGTTATTAGAACTATATTATTTTCTTATACACCTGTAATTAAATTGCCATAGCAAAATATGAGTTTACCACAAATTGCACCTATCCAGTTCAGTTTGTTGATTATTTTTTGTCAAGTTAGGTCCCCGTTACTGTGAACTGAGCAGGGTTTGAATACCAGTAGCGGTGCATCCCTTGAAGCCTTCGATCTCTGCTCTTGTGTGATAGCTATCTATCCCTACCGTGTTGAATAAATGTGAAATTGGTCAACATTGCTAACTTAGTAACTCACCACACGCTAAGTGGCAACTTACCACCGATGCCAGTGCTCATTTCCCTCTCTTCCGTTGAGTAAGCGGGGGTAAATTTTTGTGGCGGTTGACACGTAAACTGACGAAGGAAGTAAAAGAAAAAACTTAGTTTGTGTTTTACGATGCAAGGTTTGTGAACAGAGGCCAGAGACGAGTGGGTTACGAACTACGTGCATTCTAAGCGCGTTGATATAAAATTTTGAGTGATTCATGGACTTGGGTTTGAGCCGTGGCCAGTAAGGACTTCTCGCCACAAACCCCGAGTGTGTCGCGATGATGTTCCAAAGAGGCTCGACTACCGAATACTTAAGAATACAGAAGTGAAACAGTCGCTTAAACCGTGACCTCTAGTCGCACACGCCAGCAAAATAGTGTGTCTGTCTAGCAACGTGTGGAAACGTCGATGGCCAATCAACGCCTGGTAACTTAACTTCAAGGGAATCTGTCCCTGCACCTTGCATTTATACATTTTTGTCATAATTTATATTTTTTAATGTTTATCGAAATTTTTAGCACAACGCAGCGTAAATAATAGCTTCTCAAGCTTGATATAACTAGTACCGCTTCACATCCTTAATTAATTTTTGGCCAGTGTCTGCTGACAAGAAATAGTAATTTTTCTTCCCGGAAATGATACTAGCAATAGCAATCGAGCAATACATGTTTGAGAACATGTGCAAAACAATGCTCTGTGCCTTATCGATTTTTGAAACAAAATACTAAATCTATGATGCAGGCTGTGGCGAAAGAGGATACTGATTCCCCTTAACTTGCCAGCCGGAAGCCCAGCAAATAACTGACGCTCTGCAACACGTGGTAGCCATCAGACGCCCACGTCGTTCCATAGCCTCGCGTAGCCAACCAGCACACGGGCACGCACACACCGAGAATTCTAACTGGTGTAAAATGGTGTGCGAGCGCGAACAAGCACCTATCGTCCATGCTTGTTCTGGTTCGGTTCGCATTCGCTGATGAACCCTCAGTTTTCGATATTTAAGCGAATCATTAAACGCGCCCCCAGTATGTTTACCAACGCAAATACATCATGTTCCAGACAAGGACGGAATGGTACCTACTTTAAAGTTACCACGCATGCTGTAAATAAATGATTTTAAAGTCCTCCAATATAGTTAACAAACGTCATTTTCAGACTGCCGTATCTTAAAACATGCTAGCCGGACACGAGTCAAACTACGACAGGAGCATGAAGTAAACTTTGCTAAAGAAGTTTCATCAGTATAATGTTAGGGTCACCGCTGAAAATCCCATAGGCACACTCAGCACTACGAGAACACTGCACACCAGATCAGAGACTTGCGCGTAGCGGCGATGGCTCTCTTGCAGTGTGTGTCAGTGTAACCCTTATAGCTCCTTCGCATCTTGGCTAAAAAAAGGAGAAAAACGATGCAGGCAGGCGGGCTCCTTAAAGGATATTCGTGTTCGTTCATAATTCGGTGTTCGTGCCTCGTTTACGCCGAGGGGAACTGAGGTTACAAACCCAAGCGAACGAATGAATCGCCCAAGTAGACCAAAAGGAGCTTTCTTCAACATATTGTCTGGAATTCGCTGTGACGTGAACGCTGTGTGCAACCATTTATAGTGTTTCTGTTCTTGTGCTCTGAATAGTGAATAATGGAGTGGTGAGTTTAAATTGAAGCGTATCGTTTGAATAAGTGCTTGTTGGACCCTGTAAACACAGTAACAAGTGGTTCGGTGCCCACTGCGATCAAGAGCCCTTTTCGGCATAACCGTGTGATGTGAAACGCAAACGTTGCCAACCCACCAACTAGGGATGTTGGAAAAATATTGATAGCCTTTATTGAAATGACGATATTATATCAACGATATATTGATATATCGTTGATATAATGATATAAATACTGGATATAATGTAACGGTATTTTATCGAAATCAATACCTTTTTCCAGGTATCGGAAATAAATTTCTATAAAATGCTATTTCAATAAGCTCTTTTTTGAATACAAAATTTAAAAATGCACCAAAAACAGGCACCACATCTTTCTGCAATGCCTGGTGTCTTCAATATGTAATATTCCAAGCAATTTTACATTTTTTAAGTCCTCTAATGCATAAAATATCGGATTCCGATGTACCGAAAAATGATATCTTTCTTTCAATATATATCGTTTCGTAAAACTATAGTTTTATAAATAACCAATATAAATAATATCGATATTTTTTTTCAATATCAACATCCCTACCACCAACTCCTCGATATGCGTGATTGTTGAGGAGGGTGGGGTGTGCGTGCAGGAGTCACTAATACGATTATTTTGTGGCCAGCAGTGATGGGGGGGAGAGACGGCGGCCCTACGTGTTGGCGGCTGACTACGTTGAAATATCGCTGTGCAAACGCCGCGCGCCTAGGACAATGCCCGCGGCGTGCGTGCGGCATGACTGTCGCCTGAGAAGCACAAACACAGGGTGAAAAGGGCCGCCCCTGTCTGTTGGTGGCCGGCGATTGGTTCCGCAGGATAGGGGGTGGTGGAGGCCACGTCGCGGATTAGCCAGTTTTTCAAACGCGCCCCGCATCGTGTTCACAATCGGGATTACACGGCCGCTGTGACGCGCCGACGATGCGGCGCACGCTTGCTGTGTGTAAACACTGGCGGATAATGTACGTGGACCTTCCGTGGCAGTACGGGAGTTGGTGTTCCTCAGTTTACACAAACAAGTTTCATTTCAACCCCGCCGGTACTCCATCTCGTGGAGCAGCTTCACTGTGTGTCCATTTAGTAAAAGCAACGGGTTCCTCGGACTGCACGAGTGATGCTAGGGATGCGTAACTCTCTGAGATTGTTGGAAAGGGATGAAAGCACAGATAGCTCTGACGTACACACGCCATTTGAGACAACGCTGTATTTATGGAGAAGGGCGAGGAAGGACGGTGGCTTCACGTAATACGCAGAGGGAGCTGTAAAGAAAGAAATCCCAAAATCAGCGAAAGTCCTGCACCGTGTAAACACATTGATGAACCAAGTCTAGAAATACTGGGTACTTGGATCACTCATAGGCCTACATCAGGTGACTTTTGGAATTAGTTTGACAGATACTGCTCTCATCCTTCTCCAGTGTTACACAATTTAAAACTACGGATTTAACTTTTATAGCCTACAGTGTTTGGAAGTAGAAATGATCATAGCACACACGACCCGAAAATGTCAAAATAATGTCCCATATGCGATGGGTTTTGTTGTTGGGAATGAAATCTGCGGTACACTGAGAGGGTTCATAAATTCTGACAATTGCTTTAAACCCATGATTAGCTGAAGTTCAGATTGACCGAACTGATGATGCCCGTTCGTGAAGCACGATTCCTTGGATTCGTTAACTAACTGTCGATACAGAAGGACATTCAAAAACAAAAATGTTTATGCCAAGAAACCAAAATATTTAAATAAAATCTACCTTGTTAACCATTTTCAATCACAAAGATTTTTTAAACTCCTTGAGAACGAGGTAGGAGAGCGGGAAATAGTTTGAAAATACGTTAAATGATGTCCTGGAAAACATGTTCTTGTGTGTGCCAGGTGTTCGGCATCGTAACGTGTCAGAAGCAAATAGTAGGACTGTGCGGATTACACCACGTAAACCACAGATGTTTGAAAGCGGCTTGTGACGTGCGGTAACCTCTCCACTCTCTTCAGAAGCTCACATCCGGGAGCATACATCATCGCGAGCAGTGATTGTCAAATAACGTTCCTGGGAGCAGCAAGCAGAGGAGCAGGACGCCGCACAATGTGTCGATAATAACGTGTCGGGTGAAGAGCAAGGCCGTGTACAGACGAGAAAAGTTTCATCCCCCGATAGGCCAAGGGCACTGTCGGAGGACCCTGCCGTCTGGAAGATTATGTGCTGAGGTGATCCGAACGGTAAACACGAGGCAGGGCGGCATGGCGTAGAAGGAAAGAGAGGGGTTTTGGGGGGGGGGCAGAAAGAGTCCCGTTCACTGTGTAATGTCGCTTGTTGACATAGCTTCAGCAGGCCTGGGGGGTAGGGGAAGTAGAGAGAGAGGAATTGTGGGGTGAGGTGTTGCCATTGCGGAAGAACCATCCAGCCATCTGCCCCGCGCTGACCCGGGGAACTTGCACCCCCCTCCCCCCTCGACCAGACCCCTCTCCAGTATCCATCGTATTCCAGCTCTGCCAGAAATCCTGTCCTGCCGATAAATCACACGAAACACAAACAGTGTGGAGTCCCTAGGCTCCCCTCTCCTCTTTCTGAGGCTTCGCTGGGCACGCCACGCCGTCCGGCTTCCAGAGGCGTCTGCCAGACTCCGAGGCTCGAGCGCCGCTGGCGCTGTATGGCGGAAACAAGAAACTAGTGGCTAGCTTAACCTTGCACACCAGTTATAGGCCATTCACGGTTACTTCCAATTTTTCTGGAGCCCTGCTGCACTTCTATACTTCTGCTTCCGGGATATTTCTCCGCCTCATGCAAACAAAGCTTAATCACATCTAGAAAATTACACCAAAAGGACTACGCACTGCATTCGTGTGCACTTCAGTTAATACAATTTTAAATAAGAACTATTTCTTATTATGCATTACCAACACGCCAATTTTCCCCTTGACGATATTCATATTTATTATACATAAAGTATTACAATTTATAGAAAAAAAGATTATATAAAACGCTTGCGATATATGAAATGTTTTGGAAGCAACAAAGCACATCATGCATGGGGCGATTTTTCAAATTTTTGGTTCAAAAGGTTTGAAGAAACCGTAAATAGACAATACTTCCTTATTTCCTTGTTTACAGCGAAGTCATAGCGTGAACCAGAGATCAAAAAGTGATGAATTGAGGGAAAATGTTCTTGATACATGTGTTATCACCACACTACCGACATATGGAAAAAGCAACTGAAAAACGAAAATCCATTATCATTCAAATAGTAGGAAGTCCACTTTATCAAACACTAATTACATTTTTAAAATTCTTTTTAAGTATGCCTTATTTTACATGTCTCTTGTTGAGCGCTAAGCTGTACTCAAGAAGTATTATGCAACCTGTAACTCTCCATACACATATTTGCTGTCGGTTGACGAGTCAAACTTGACACATGTGGCGACTAATTTCTCAGCAAAATATTTAATCTTCTTTACTTAATCGTATACCCACGGTTGGCTCAGTTCGAGCCGACCTCCGTGTCGCAGTCGATTGCGTGCCGGCTTACGGCGCGAGGGTTCCGGGTTCAAGTTCCGGGTAAGGCATGGCCGTATGTTTGTGTACTTCCATATGAGCCACCCTTCTTGGGAATAAGTTCAACAAACATTGTCACGCGTCACATGGGTAGGTCAATAAATTAAATTTAAAAAAAAAGTTGGTTGTTCACTGACCTCCCAATTCTGAGGTCCGCGGTTCCATCCCAGGACCAGGGGTTCTCATATTGTGAGTGTACGGACATTGCCGCAGTGTGTGGGTTTTCTCGGGGCTCTCCCATTTCCTCTCCCGTCTTCATTCCTCTGGGTCCCACCACATCCATTCTATTCGCTCGCAGGAGTGACAAGCCTGTCTCTGGGTTGGGGCAGTCAGCTTCTACTCATCCATACGTGTACCCTGCCTCAGACGTGAAGAGCATGTTATTGTTCATGTTCACTTCCTCTTATCATTTTTGGTAAATTTTAAATTGAATTGCAGCCTATTATTTTTTGAAATAATACAATTACTACAGAAGACATTATCATAATTATACAAATTCAAATATTCCAATCTCATTCACAAACTATAACTGTTGCATTCATTTCGTATATTACTATTACAATATTTCGAACTTTTCCGATAACTCTTAATTTGTCGTCAAGTAGCGAGTTTGAATGTAGTTAAAATGATTTTAAGTTTTATGTAAGATATTGTGTACATTGCTGTTGACTCGGACGTTATATACAACTGGCAGTTTTGCGGCAATAATATTACTAACGGATTTCAAAAGCGAAGTCTGCTAGCACAAAATAAAATCATAGTATAATGAACGTGTATGTGAATCTGCATGTATCTGCTCTGACTACGAAAATTAGTATTCAGGCAGTTCACAAAAATTTTACACAAAATTTATATTTGCCTGAATTAGAATTAACAGGTGCTTATTGACTAATGTACTTATATATTTTATTTATTGGTTCACGACAACACAAAAACTGTACCTTATGGGTACGCATAATAACATCAATTTATATTAATAAATACTGTGCATACAAACATACAACTAGAGGGAAACATCTATGATCTATATATACTATATATAGAGTGATTCTAAAATCATGGGACAAACATTGAGGGGTGGGAGAGCTCACTAAAACAAACAATTATTGTATACGAATATATGGGCGGAAGTGACGCGTTGAGGCACAAACACAAAAACATAACACGTTAACGGAAACATAAAATGTTCATTGGCAGCATACTTAACGAGTGATTTCGTACAGAAAATGTTAAAACATTTGCTTTGAAATGCATCCACCAACAGTCACGCATACTTGGCGACCNGCAGCATACTTAACGAGTGATTTCGTACAGAAAATGTTAAAACATTTGCTTTGAAATGCATCCACCAACAGTCACGCATACTTGGCGACCTCTACATATGGTGCGATTGGCTGACAATGGTGGCGATAGTTGAGGGCAGTCAAACGGTGCGCCAGTGACCTGCTGCATCAGCGAACAAAGCATTTGCGCTTGAGAGTTCGGCCGTGATGGGTGATTTTACGAATAGCGAAAAGGCAGGCATGCATCTAATGTGTTGCATTTCATGTTTTATTTTCGTGTTTGTGCCTCAACGCGTCACTTCCGCCCATATATTCATATACAATAATTGTTTGTTTTAGTGAGCTCTACCACCCCTCAATGCTTGTCCCATGATTTTAGAATCAACCTTATATACGCTTCAGTATTTGACTGGCCTTCGCCGATACTGAAATTAATTACAAAGTAATTCTAAGAAAGACTTTCTCTG
The DNA here is from genome assembly GCA_002778355.1 of Clitarchus hookeri. Lineage (NCBI taxonomy): Eukaryota > Metazoa > Arthropoda > Insecta > Phasmatodea > Phasmatidae > Clitarchus > Clitarchus hookeri. The sequence goes on from NQII01005954.1 coordinate 72,486, forward strand.
TACTCTCAGAAGTAAAACCGCTGAATGGTTTACATGTCTTCCTTGTGGTCACAGTGTGGATAGAGTCGTAGGCCTCGAACGTGTAGAGCAGATCCACGTCTTACATATCCAGCCCGCACTCTGTTTAGGGAGACCCAAGTATAACAATCGAGGTGGAAGAGTCGTGTCTAACGTACGCTTACATTACTTAGGTTCTTTCGCGTTCTATCTTATATGCCAGCATAAGCGTAGTATTTCTGGACTTTAGTGTACAGGTTGCAACTGTTGGAAGTCTTCGTGGATCGGGAGAAAATTGTCTGCGAGATATTGAAAGGGGTCACTTTTACTGCACCACTAATTACTTGCATTGTATGGTCTATTCAGAGTCAATTTTATTTATACGGACACTGCTCCATCGCGTATCTTCTACTGTTGAGTACTGCAGGCTCACTGCATTAACGGCAATGTGTAAAGCCAAAATAACTTCCAGTATAATTTTCCAGTAGATGACCTTACATACTTTACGAATACTAAAGTATTGTATTGTAGCTTTAACAGCACTCGAATTGTTTTAATTAACTTTAGTGCTTGCTCTTTTGCATTTAGAAAGATATGTTAATGAGATTATTCCCCGGTCTGTGTATCTATACGCTCTGTCTTTATCTGCTATTTTCAACTTTTAGTAATACGCGTTAAACTTATTTATGGCAAAGTCTAGTTAACTTAATATTATCATTACACAAATTCTAGGCCTAGGAAAATGTGTTCAAAAATATTCTACCAATGTTCAATTTTTATTTATTCAATATATACTTAAAAGAGTTTTAAATTATTTCTAAACTTTTTTATTATTTTGACGATATTTCCTAACGCTGAAACCTTTGATAANATTCTAGGCCTAGGAAAATGTGTTCAAAAATATTCTACCAATGTTCAATTTTTATTTATTCAATATATACTTAAAAAGTTTTAAATTATTTCTAAACTTTTTTATTATTTTGACGATATTTCCTAACGCTGAAACCTTTGATAAAAATGTTTATGAAAACATGTTTTCATTAAAATTTATTTTCTCACATAATGGTTTGACAAACACTAGCAGTAAATCGCAAACACTCGTAATATCAAGCATTATAGTCTACACACAAAATTACTTTTACATAATCTACAATATATTCATGAAAACATTATTTTTGAAAATGTTGTTCCGAATTCGATATGAATATTAAACCATTTAAACTGAACCAGTTTTCATAAACTATGGCAAGTGTTAATTTCTTGTAATGTCGTAAGATGCGACTTTATTGCACGGGTTTGTTAGTCAATATTACGTCATTTTACACCACCTCACAAACTATGCGTTCTGTGCAAGTGCGTCTGTTGTGTCAGTGCTCTTTATAAAGTCTATGTGTTTATATGTGATTCTGCTCTTAAAAACACAAATCTCGAATGAATTTAATACACTTTTATTATGATTTTTAATTACATTGTTTTTAAAGATATTGAAAAGATATGGAAACGCGAATAAATGCTTTACTTTAAATATACCTAAAACCCATCTATTCGAAATGATTCCAATTTTGTGTAAGGTCAAGTAAATTCTTCAACGTTTTTGTCTTAAATGTTAGACAGCTTAAGCATACGCCTGTGAGAGTTTTAACTGCATGAACTATTAAAATAATTGCGATGAACGATATAGTTTTAGCTTCCTATTTAAGTTTTTTTTAACAAATTAGGTAATTTTATAAATTAAAGTAAATGTCCTAATCCCTTAAAATATGTATGTATATTCGTATAGGTAGGTTACTAAATTGCACTGAAAATTAAACAAACAAAAGAGAAATTATCCCGGTCATACCATCGTTGTGAAAAAGCCAATAATTTACTTCACCAAAATTATTGCAATTGCGTTTTCGGAGGAAAACGATATTTACTTATGATTTGATTGTGATTTATACCACCATCACATTAAAGAGAAAAAATACTGCTGTACCAACAGGACAGGAACGGCACAGTTATAAAAATATTGAAGAAACTTTTTATATTATAATTAAAACCGAGGTTGGCAGAGTTTGTTTGTAATTTTCAAAATACTGTTCATTTTGTTTTATTTCTTGAAACTTCATGGGAGGCGTTTAACGGGCCTCCCTCTCAGCCTCCCTAGTCGTTCTCCTTACGTGCTTCTCGGCCTTATGGGTCTCGTTGTAAGCAATTGTGTCTATTTAAATAAAAAAAAATTAAAGTTCATATTTTGTTATTAATTTTTAAATTTGGTTATTGAAACATAAATGTTGCTCTTGGAAAGTGTCAAAGTAAGCAAAAACCGCTTTAAGTAGCCCTCAGTATACGATATTTACTCTTGTGTAAAACCGTGTTTTAAACAACAGCGACAATGCCGTATCTTTTCTGAACGGATTGCTGTACTGAAAACCAATAGTCTTCGCTTAAAATTCTGAGGAAACAGAATATTCTCAAAGCATGTTCATGCTATTTTCCATCACCGATGTGACGCTTCCTTATGGCTAGGTGTAACCTGGAAGCGTTGAAAATTTTTTACTAGGAAGGCACGGCTCTGTGACGAAAAATGCACGAATTTTTCTACTTTGCACTATATATGAACCACGAAATTATTTGTAAGAACGTCTCATTTAATGCGGATATGTCATCTGAATTCGAGTAATAATACAGACGGAGTTTTTGAAAGTAAGAAAGTTGAACTGTACGTGACACCAATGCCGTGATTTGCTGGCGCCGATATGTAAATCGACTTGGAAACCGTCCGCCCGGAACACAGCTTTTAATAGCTCTTCATTTCCTTCGGCCAAGTGCTCTCGGCGGGGAAAGCCAACCCCCGGGGCAGATTGTCAGGGACACTACAAGCGTATATAGAGTATTAAGAAATTTAAATAGGCCGGCCCAGATGGTGCCGGGCTCCACCCTTTTATTGTAGGACGTCTCGCGGCGGTTTTCAGGCGCAGACAAGTCGTTTGTTTGGAGGAAATGGCGCGGCGTGGAGTGGCAGAGGTCCTGCCGTAGCAGCAGGAGGAGGGGGAAAGTTTTCTTGCGGTGAAACGTGGCCAGGAGGGTTGCCGAGGAGGGGAAGTGAGGGCGGGGGTCGATGGGAGGTCCTTCTGCAGTGTTTTAATTGCGGTCTGGCGTACACGGCACCGTGGGCGTCTGTGCCCCGTGCGCCCGACGCCAGTCGTCCATCAGCGACCAGCCGGCCTTCTCAGGTCCCCACCAGGCGGCAGCACCGTCTTCTCCTTGCGTCGTCTGCTGGAAACACGACCTGCACGCTCCCTCTGTTCCACCGCTGACCGCGGCGACAAATCTTCCGCAGAGCCCCCGAGTCGCGTCCAGGCCCTCCTCCTCCACTTCTGGCACCTGCCTTCCCCGACTTCACACAGCTGGTAATTATCTGGGGAGAAAAAGAAAAATAAATTTTTTTTTAGGAAATTTTTTAACCCATTCAGACCCAGGTTACACCATTATGCACACGACGCACACGGAGGTTATTTTTGGCCAGTTCGTTTAAGATGGTAGTATTCCTTCCATTTGGATTTATTTTTGTTTCACCGTAGTTTAATTTTCGGATTTCAAATATTTGGAAACGAGGGCTGTAATGGCACAATATTTCGCATATGAATTTTTTTTATCGCAGCTGTAACTGTTATACAGGTTAACTAGTTATTAAAACATTTTTCATTCCCACACGAGAAAATACGGACTGAAATCAGTTCAGCCTGGTTTCAGAAATTCTGTAAAATATTTCCATGTGTAATAATAAGTTTTGAATTCCAATATTAAATTTTAACAGAAATTTATAAAAAATATATATAAATGAACACTAGATTGCAAGGCTACTACCAATTAAATGTGTGAGGCTCAGTGCTCAAATGGTCTCCCCTGAAGGAAACTGATTCCACAACTTTGTAACTATTCTAGATTACGAATGGTTCTTGTTTATAAAGATCGTCACAAGACATACAGCTCATTAGTAATTTTAAGGAAGTAAGTGGTGTGTCGGATTGAAGTACAGCATGCATCATAACATCACAGAAAGGAGTTTACTTGTATGGAAACAGTATTAATGTTACTAAAACAGTAATTTTTTTATCTGTTAACCGTCAGTAACTAATGTTGCCATTAATGTAATTTTTCTTGTATTTTCTTTGCTTTGAAAAAACATTTCTATGTAAAATAAATTATGTACAATAATTTTTTCACAAAAATAAATATTAACTACGGGGAAAAAAAAAGAACGCTTGAAGGGGTATGAAACCAGCAACTTGAGTGCTTGACGTTCTTCACTTGAAGGAACCTGACGGCCTACCTACTGCTATGTCTTGACATATGTGACTGTTTTTCACATTGTGGAAATTCAGTACAACATAACGACAAACTGCAGTTCCCTTCCGTTACGTGGAAATATTTAATGCTCCATAAATATATGCATAATTGGCACACTTAAACTGCTTTGTAAAGCTTGAGAGCTGGTTAATGATTCATTTAGTAATCATAAGAGTCTTTAAAATGTAAATACAGCGGTTTCATTATATGAGGTCAACGCTGTTAGCTGATTCCGCCTTTTTACAACGCTTGTTAAATGTAAACTTGTGTTGATTGGATATTTACTTAATGTCGCAGTAACACAAAATACTTTGTTCTTCTTGTTATTTTTAGCGTAATACAACATTTGGTTGCGGCAACATTACCTAGAAGCTTTATTTATATCAGCACTTCAATAGCATGTTTGCATTATAGTGACATAAGACTTTGTAAATGGTTAACATTATTAACTTTGCCAAAATATTATAAATTTTGCTACACTATAAACGTTTAAAAAAAATGCCTCAATAGCATTTTTTTTCTGTGATTGCTAATTTGCAAGTCCTGGAACAATTTATGAAAGAAACTTTGAAAACGTTGAAATATCCTCATACTTTTATCTACTAGAAAAATAAAAACAAAATACTTAATTTATTTTATGCACCCAGGCTATTCACTATTGGTGAGGGTGTAGATAGATGAGAAATTCTACTACTCGTATTAGTGTTCCACTTAGAATCGGTGGAAAACAAACCACTGGTTGCTCCAGTGAAATAATTTCACTGATAGAATAAGTAACATAAAGAAGTGAAAACACTATAACCCACTTAGCCCATCAGGCCTTCCGGGTCTCCTATTTACTACTATCAATTATTGTAATTTGAATTACTATTTGTTGTTCAGTTTTTTTTATTTTGATATGTAGCTATTTGTCAACTATGTATTTCACACTGCCAAGGTAACGCTCAAACCAACACATTAAAATCATTTGATATTTATTCGCATAAAACTTTTGTTTTATAAAATTGTACTTTAGGAAAATATTTTATTAAAATCATACTAAAATCAACACAAAAGTTTGTACGCTTGGGAATCTCCAGCAGGAGGAGCGGTGACTATTAGCCTGACCAAAGGTCAGTTGACGCGGGGAGCCACGGGGAGGCGGTCACCTAGACCAGTGGTTCCCAACCTGGGGGCGATCGCCCCCCGGTGGGCGATTTGGGTTCTAAGGGGGGCGATATATTTGTGGGGGGCGACAGGGGGGCGATCAGTATGTAAAAGCAGAAAAATAAACTAACTCTTCTGTAGAGTAGAATCTTAAGTGTCGCAGAAACACGGTATCGTTTTAAAAACAAATTCACTCGTTTTTAAGGAAATTATGGGAAAAAATATAATCTGTATTATACTAAGCAGGTGTGCAAGATAGAGTTGCGTTATTCCTCAGGGAATCGTTGGTCATGCGCCGGTAAGGGAATTGGCGCGAAGTAGTTGAGTCACCAGCTATTTTTAGCTGGCAAGGTCACAGCGCTACCCCCTGCCCCTCCACTATCATTACCATCACAAGTTAGTAGTGTTGCGGCCGTGTTGTCGTTAGTGCGTGCACATCTAGTCTTCGTGTTAATCACAACACTCACCCCAGTGTGTCATATGTCTTCTAGTAGGCTACGCCAGTGACATTGCGATTACATTGTGCTTATCCGTTTAGTATTCGTTCGTTAGTTTTGAAGTACGGAATACCGCACATGATGGATTCGAAGAAAAAGTGTCGTCAGTACNATCATTTATAGTTTTAACAATTTTATATATCTTATCCACATATCTTTCAATTGCCTTATATATCCTGTCGTCATAAATATTATAATTTAGTAAAGGCCATTGTTCATCCTCGTTGTGTAGTTCGTTTCTTAACTCTTGTCTTTCTATGTCAANTTTTATATATCTTATCCACATATCTTTCAATTGCCTTATATATCCTGTCGTCATAGATATTATAATTTAATAAAGACCATTGTTCATCCTCGTTGTGTAGTTCGTTTCTTAACTCTTGTCTTTCTATGTCAAACATGTTACACATGTACATTATGTGATAGCTATTTTGTGTTCCTTGGCCACATTCACACATATCCTCTTCTAGTTTATTTATTCTTTTGAGGTAACTTTTATATTGTCCATGTCCACTTATAATACTTTTAATATTGTTACTTAAGGTTGTCTTGCTGTTATACCAGTCTTCCAAATTCTTTATATAATTTCTTGTTTCATTATTGCCTTCTCCTTGTTCCCATTCTAGCTTCCAATTTTTAACTGCAGTCTTATATATATTCATTTTCATCTGCTTTATGCTTAATACTTCCCCATCGTCCTGTTTGTTAATCCATCTTCTGTCGTCTTGTGAGAAGCCTTGGTAATTTATACCTTCTAATTCGATCCAGTTGTCTGTATATTTTAATTTATAAATTATATTCCTGTTATGTATTTCGTAATCTATGGGNCTTCTAATTCGATCCAGTTGTCTGTATATTTTAATTTATAAATTATATTCCTGTTATGTATTTCGTAATCTATGGGGAGTAATTTATTTAATATAACTGTTGTTGCAAATGAGGTTGTTGGAGTCATTTCGTATAATTTGATTAATATATTTCTTTGAACAGCCCTGAGTTTTTTGATTAGCTGTGTGTTGTTGATCCTGTCGTCTAGTACTATAGCTAAATAGGTATTAACACTTAAAAATATTGCTTTGTATAATATTGTTTTTTTAGAGTTATTATATTTAGAGTATTTCCAGATTTTGTTCTTAAGTTGGTTGCACGTTATTATCAGTTTCTGACTCAAGTAATTGACATGTGGTATATATGTGAGTTTGTTATCAATAATGATTCCAAGGTATGTGGTCTGCTTTACTATTTTTATGTTTTGTTTATTATATTTAACAGTTGGTGGTCTCAGATCCATGTTTCCTTTTACTATGATTCCGACTGTTTTCCTTATGGAGACTTTTAGACCATTTCGGTTTACCCAGTTATTAAATTATCCATTTCTGCATTTGCTCTGGTTTCAATTGTTCTTCTGTTATTGCCGCCAACTACAATAATGCAGTCATCTGCATATGCTATTCTTTCGAATAAGTAACAGCCAACTGCGTACGGCGGATTAAATAACTTACTGTTTTCATTGAATTTAGCCAAATCATTACGAGAAATAAACATTTTTTCGATAGCCACTATTTATATGTTGTGCAATTTAACGTAACTTAAGAGAAGTAATTGGTTGTTTTCAGGATCCGAATCCACAGTACCCGTTTTCATACCGTTACTTTACCAATCGAACTAACAAGTCGACACTGATATCAAGGGGGTAAATATATGTGTTTATCGAAAACATGTATCTTTAAGTTGTATGTCCTTTCTTTTCGTTTTTAGTTTAATTGGTAACATTAGGCTTGTTAAAACAAATAGTAAGTCTGAATGCATTTACTTCACTGAATGCATTTACTTCACCACATTGAATGCATCTTAAACCGTCAAACAAAGCGTTACTGTGATTACGTGAAAACGAAATGAAAGACGTGAAAGCGAAAATAAAAGCTGAATGTTAATGTTTCTTCATGAAATAATATTATAAAAGATGAAACTCATATTTGAAGATAATATTTTATGGGTTTTAATAGTTTGTGAGATGTGTGATACACGTTGTTGAACTGATCCATCAGCCATGAAACAAATCACTGAAAAACAGCAAAATGATTAATAAATCCATATAAAACGTCACTTATTCAATAAGTAAAAGGTAGCTAACATTTTTCTCACTAATTCATTAGTTAAGTTGACTTAAGGGACTGTTGAATAAGTCAGGTGCAGTTAACTTATTTAAACAGTGAAATCATCACTGATTCAGATTTTGAGTGCACGCAAAAATTAGTGTACAGAGGTAGAATAAAATGTTCAAATGAAATGTCCTAGCAAAGAATAATTCCAACCGAAATGCATATAACTGTTTTCTCCAGTAGTGTCTGTTCGAAAAATTGCAGAAGCTTGTTCGATTGGAAACGCCGTAAACGGACATGTTAACTGTATCAAAACGAGCATCGTGATATTTTTGGATTACTCGAACGCTATAGCGCGCCGAGTTCCAATTAATCTGATTTTTTTTATCGACGTCTCATTACGCCTGTTTTAGGTTACCATTTTGAAATTCCACATTGAATGTACAAATCATTACTGCAAATGTTTTATAAATTGCTTGATAGTCATATTAGGACATTTGTATATAATAACGAATTTTCTTTCGTTATATATTTTGCGAAATATCGATACTAGGGAAGAAAACCATAGTTTACGCCCTGATCATTCCTTCTCTACTTCAAAACGTATTGTCTGGTTTTTAGTAAACTGAAAACCTAAAGATGAATGTGAAAAACAATGCATCCGGGAATGTAGATTCTCCGGTCACTTTGCTTCATTCACTCAAAAAAATATTATGTCCCTAGGAAGGTAGGCTTCTTAACTTTCAGGTGAAAATACCTACTACCCAGGAAAACTGACATCCGCACCAAATATTCACACACTCGCCTGAAACAACAATGTTCTGAGATACGTTCACTCAAAAGGTATGGATAGAGGAGAAAACTGAAAGTTCAAACCACAAAAAAATCGCACCACATTAGAGTATTTAAAACGATTCCTGACTGCACGGTTAAAATTACTTTGTGGTTAAATTTGCTTTTTATTAGTAGATTTTAACGTCTTCTTAATCTGACGAGATCCAAATAGAGTTTTACGAAATCCTCCATGAAATATTGGAAACAAACTTTATTGACTTATTTGCTAAGACTTATGGAACAGAGCAGGATCATTGTATTTAATGTTCTGTTTGGATTCGTTTAATTCTTTTCAAGCAAATTGGGTGAAGCAGAGGACATTAATTTTTTTTACTCCCACGTGTTTAATGATGTTCTTGCATTGGGACGGGACGCTCACACCTGGTTTAAGGCTGTTTCCCATACGAAAACGCATAATTAATTTTTGTTTTGTGGGAGTACGCGGCTGAGAAAGAGAAAAGAGCATCAATCAAAAAAGTAGGTAGTAGCACGACGGGCGTGTTCGTGTGTGTGCGCGCGCTTAGGAGATAGAAGGGAAGGCGTGGTTGGGCGGTGGCGATGACAGAAAATATCCAGGGATGTAAGATGAATGAGCTGNGTGTTTAATGATGTTCTTGCATTGGGACGGGACGCTCACACCTGGTTTAAGGCTGTTTCCCATACGAAAACGCATGATTAATTTTTGTTTTGTGGGAGTACGCGGCTGAGAAAGAGAAAAGAGCATCAATCAAAAAAGTAGGTAGTAGCACGACGGGCGTGTTCGTGTGTGTGCGCGCGCGCGTAGGAGATAGAAGGGAAGGCGTGGTTGGGCGGTGGCGATGACAGAAAATATCCAGGGATGTAAGATGAATGAGCTGNTGGTCAAGGCGCGGGCCGCAAGAAACAACCCCCCTAGCCTATCACACTGCCGCGTTTTACACAACCCCTTCGGGGAGCCGGGGGCGGATGATAAACAAAACAGCCGGCCTTGCAGCCGTATACATGCTTGCTGCGCGACAGTCGACTGTTCTTCACCCTCGCAGGACACCGGCGCGGTGCACTCCGCCATCAGATACGCTCCCAAGCCACTTCTGAATCAACTTTCCTGTCACTCCCTCCCCCCTGCTCTTTCTCTTGCCTACCCCGCCTTGAATAATAACCTTATATTACGGGTACACAGTATGACATCTGCGCCCCCACGACCTCGCCTGTCACTTGTCGACCCACGTGTTTCTGCACGCTAAGGTAAAACTAAGTCCCCGCCCTCTTCGTCTTCACAATTTTACTTTTGGTTGACAACGAGCAGTAATTCACGTTTAAGTCTCGTCAAGTTGGTTGACGATATAAATATTGTTCTTGCTTGCAGAGTTTGTTTCATCGTCTGAAGACAATGTATGCGGACATAAACACACACAGGCAGACAGCATAAACGATTGAGTGAAATTAAATTTGTTTGGAGTCAATTCATTTGCATGACACATAACTGTAAATTTGATTTAAGCGAACATGTGAGAAGTTAAAAGACGTCACTTTAGTTTTCTTATTTGTAAAAATTTTTAACAAGAGACGGGAGCCCAGAAGTGAGAAAGTTTACTGACTTTAAGGTAGTGCAAAGGGTGGAGAAATATTTCTGTAATATACTTTTTTTTTAAACTGCCTGCAGAAAAAACAAAAAATTATGAATATTAAAGAGAAAGAAAAACAACGTATTTATACAATATGCTTAACGGAATTAACGTAATTAAACATTTCATTTGCAGTTTTAAAATATTTCTAAAAAAAACTGTTTAATTGAAATTATTCTATTATATTCAAAAGAATATTACAAAGGAAATTATTTGCAACAAAGTAATTTTCTTACAAGCAGTTCGGTTTTTGTATTCCAGCTATTTTTAATCTGACAACTGAGAAGAACGAAAGAAATTTGAAACCTATCCGCTGCATGTTAATTCGAAAAAATTTCTAATGTGTTCGTTTTTTTGACATCATGAGCTACAGAACTCTAATAATTTTAATAAGAAACTTTTGCTGTACGAGCTTACAGATAAACTCCTCACATATTCGTTCAATTTTTCAAATTATTTCATTATGTTTTGCACTTTTATCATATATTGCTAGATATTATTATTAATTTGTAGTATATCAAAAAATGTAAATTATTCCCAGAATATGTACCAGTTTCTTACATCTGAACAATCTCATGAGCTCATAATCGACACGCTATCAAAGAGCCAACTGTGCTAAAAATATTTAAATAAGGAATAATCCACAAAAAACTTGATTTGTGCACATTCTAATCACTCGACGTTATCAGCATAAACTACAAGGTTTCAGTACTGCAATTTTTATTTCAATGTTTAGGTTTTTTGTTGTAGTAGAAGAAATACTGAAAATAAAATAGGCTACTGAAGATTATTCTTTTTAGTTAATTTTTCTTTTAGGATTTATATTAAAATATGGCAGCGTTGGAAATGTGAGCTCAAGTAAGTTTTATAGGTAGGCAGGGCCTCTAAATGGTTGAAGGTATGTATTTTTAACCATAATCTCTTCTATAAGAACTAAATTTGTTAACATCATTCAAACGCCAACAGGGTAAATATTACGAAAATATGTGTCTGGTAAACGGCCTCAGAATTGGCTTGGATCTAAATCACATACGGAACCAGTTACTGTAGTAAATTTTCATCACGGTCAAAAAACTCCAAAGCACTGGAATTCCTATTAGTATAAACTGATACGGTCACCAATATGAAAATTACACCAAGAAAAATCTGCACAGGAAAGTTTCTGGAGGGTTCCGTAATTGGTTTTCAGTATTACCATCAGATTATTCTGTGATATTTTACAGTTTTTATTTGTTGCAAAAACACACTTTACATTGCTGAAAGTTATGTAGAAGTATCTTCTATGCCGTAAAGCATAATGCTTTGTTGTGGGAATCACGTGGAAAAGCCCACCTCCCGTGGCGCAGTCGGTTGGTGCGTTGCTGGTCTGGGGTGAATCCCAGGTAAGGCATGGGTGTTAGTTTAAGTTATGTCATAAATTAGATTGTAAGTCGTCCTTTGAAAAGCCTTCAGGCATATGCCATTTAAAGAACAACACAATACAGTGGCAAAAAAATGCCACAGACAGGTTCACTAAAATCAGTTTTGTTGATGCTACTATTTTATATACCCTCTGACGGTGCCACAAACGCAGCCAGTGACTGTCTCCAAATTATGAACGGTTAACTGAGCGTTACAGAAAGCTCTCCACAGTTTCTCATTTTTCCCCAGTTAGTATCCTTCCGTCGCAAGTTAAGAGTTTAACATATCCATGCGCTAATAACGGTAAACAGAGAAATCTTCACAAATGTTTTAACGTATTGTTATAATAGCAATTCTTATTATAACATACACAAAATAAAAATTCCAATCTCCTTGACGACAAATTTCGATCCTAATTCTTATAATATTGGCGTTAAAACAAAGCGCTACTTTGCCTGACTTTCCGTCAAGATTAGTGTGTGTTTTTGAGTCAGCGTTTATTTTAAAATATTCAACTTCCCCGGGCCGTTGTGGCTACAGAAATGCTGGTTGCTGCAGCCTGTTTTATTTTCGGCGCAGTGAGTTGAGGCAGGTGCAGGAACCGCTTTCGGGTGGTCCGACGTCTCCCGCGGAACATGGCAGGCGGTTGAAATGCGAAATTCGTTTGCCCCTTCCTCGAGCACATTGTCTGTGAAGTGACTTGAGAAAGATGCGGTTTGTAGAGGGGGTGTGGGGTGCGCGGGCTAATACATATGAATGCACGTGCGTACGTGTGGTTTCCCCGGACAATGGGAATGCCGAGAATTATACGCTCCATTTAAATAATACGTCGCAGGAGATCATAATTCTTCCGGGGGCGGCCGGGGTTCCGATTCAAACCTCTGCGACGTCAACTTACAAATGGAGGTTCGTCGACTAATAGAAGTAATGGATGATGGATAGCGCAGCATGGGAAGAGGGAGCAACAAACGAGTTGTTCTCCCTGGCCGCATGCTAATGCTTGACTGTTTGTACACTGAGTGGTTCGAAACTACGCACGGCGATGTGAACCACGTGTGTGGTGTGTGGTGTGACTTGTACTGGACAGTGTTTGTGATCAAATGTTTACGTTTTTGTTTTGGAAATTACAGGATTTAATTTTTTCTTAATGAAGCTCTGGTGATTCCGTGCCTTGGTCATTTATAGATATAAATCTATTAAATGGTCACTGAAGTTGGCAAACCTAATCTTAAAAATGTTTTCTTGGTTTTTTTACTTTATGTGAAGTTACATTTGTTATAAAGTGATACAAATATCACTGTTGTTTAAATTTTCGATGCAGTAATGTATAAATTACAGTAAAAACTCAATACCTCTCGGTTTATTGATTCTCTAAGTTCGAAAACTTTTTGCAAACAGCAAATGCCAACACAGTGGAAAAAAAAACTCCAGATTTTGGCCGTTTATGCGTTATACAAGTTGATTGGGGTTTTTCCGAGACGAAAATTTTGTTATTTTAGCTTTAGAAAGCTATATTGTTCTGTACAGTGCAATGGAAAACAATTCAATTTACTTCCCAGTTAAATTAGGGATAAATTTCACTTTTTTTTTTTAACACACTACTTGTTTTTCTCTTTAAATATGAGTTCAGTTTTCAGTGGGACCGATGTTCGTTTCAATAAGAAGTAATAATTTTTAATATGTAATACGTTACATCTTTTAGGGAAAACGGCACTGCCTGTAACCGTTGGCTGTAACTTTCTGTGTGAAAGCTCTTTTCTTTCAACTCTGGGCTACGTCAGTATGCAGAGAAGTCTTGCTATGCAAGGTTTCTTGGTTAGTGTTCAAACCTTACAATTCACCTTGTAACAGCTTTATAACAACGCGAATATTCTCATTCTAAATAGCCTCAAGTGATACGGGTGCACACTATTTAACAAAGTGCGATTCTGTACCGAGTATGATTAATACTGAAACACTGAAATAATAGGATGAAACAATCAAACGCTGTCATTGCTGTAAGGCACAATACACAACACACTTAGTTAACGCGTAAACCGAATGAATTTTAAGGTATGAACAAATAACAGCTAACAAAGGAGAACAAATGAGGTTAGCTAAAAAGTAATATTTCATATAGTTGAAATATACTCGAAAAATTAAAATATCCAGTCCATTCAAGTTTCAATTTATGCCGAATTTCAAACCCGCGAGTCATTTGCTGTCCTATGTCAGCTCGTTTGATCGAACACTACAACAGCATCTATTACTTTAAGTGCAGTTCAAAACGATGGTTAAAATCTTTATGTTCTGAATACTCACTTTTATCTGCGTTACTTAAAATAATTAATAACGTTACATTTTTCTCATTACATCCCTTCGTAGTTATGAGAAACATCGCTTCATTTTACGGTAGGTGTACCCACATTCCTGGCAGTAAAATATTAATCTTTGAAATCGTGTTTAATTAACCTTATTCAGACTGATCCTGTACGGCTTAAATCGCTTAAGATTCACTTAGGGACTTTGCTCCTTGATTTCTTGCTTTGTATCTTTGAGGTTATACCCACTGGCAAAGAAGAATATAATATAAATATTGAATTTCGTTCAAGCATTTTCAGGCTAAAATGGCTAAATATTTCCAGACTTAACGGAACAATATTAACAAGTCAAGTCATCCTTTTGCCTTCTTTCACGGCGCGTTATCTCTGTTTAATTTTATCTTTTTAAGTAAAAAATTGTACGAAGATGAGTATTCTATAAAAAATACTGTATCTAACATGACCTTACTTGTTTATAAGTATGTTCCAAACTTAAGTCTGGATTGTACTGAAACTCTGGTACATTAACGTTCAATATACACTAATAAAATATTTTAACTGGGCGACAGCCAATTTCACTTACCCTGATTGGCTAGTTTGTCATTAAAACATGTTCTTTTTTCTTGCATGTTGTTATAGCAACAAAACAACATCTCGGGTGATATCTAAATCTCATCGCATCAACTGCTGATGTGACCAACTACTTACGAATAGCTAAAAACAACATTTACGTGACACTGACACAAAAATATAAGATACTTTATCCTGAAACCAATTAAATGGACGTAGGAGGAAAATAAAGAACTAAATTAAAATGTACGACAAAATACATGTGATGGTATATAGGTTAACTCTAGGAAAATTTGTCGCTATAGGTGATTTGCATTTTGGGAAAATCATCGGAGTTCTACTTCAAAATCGAATTTTTTTCTTGCGTATATCTTATAACTATGTCATTACTTTACTTTGCTGTATTAACTGTAATATTTGTTGATAGTCCATACTTATTAATTTTTTTTTCTGTTTTATGTCATATAGTTACGCATATGATAAGATGTGGGAGATGGATATCGTACTTATAGCAAAATCCACTAGTCAATACGTATGGTGATTTGAATCAACCATCTAAAACGGGTAATTTTTCATGCATGCATGAGCCATGTCCCCTGAGTGGGAAGGAAAACATGTTAAAATCGAAGGTTATGCCACATATTGTATGTTTATATATAAACATCTTCTTCCGATATCTGCGAATACTCGGTAAAATTTGTTCCTTCATTCACATAATATAGGCGATCTTACAATTTCCCAGGTTGCTAAGCGCGCTTTAAAACCATGCATTTCCGAGGCATAATCACACGTAATTCGTGAAATTGTGGTGTATTTTATGCCTGTTTACGTTAGTTTCAGCTTTCAATTAGTTTCTTGTATAGAAGCAGCTAAATTAGAAATACAGTTGCAATTGCGTAAGGAAAATGAGGAACCTTATTATTTGCATAAAACATATTATTATTTAATATCTCAAATAACGATTTATGCGTTTCGGCCGGCGTATGGCCTTCCCTCATATTAGCTTTTGACTTTTCTAAACACTTTATAAATGTGCCGAATTTATTGACAGACAAACTTTGCCGTTGCAAACTAAGTGATTTATGTTAACTTTAGTGTATCCGCTGTTCTATAAGTTGTGAATTTTATTTTATTCTTCTGCTAAAGCATCTCTCGAAGTATGCAATTTTTCAACAGTACACGTACTTTTCACCACTGCGATATACTGAATTATGTACGGGTATAATAACCTTTTTTACATTACAGTTTTATACTGAAGGTATAAATAGTCCCTCCCTAATTCCTGATCTTCAATTAAATCAATATATTTTTTATACTTATTTTTATATCGTGCCAAATGGCAACATTTCATTAAGATGAAAAGCTCAAATACTTAACAATATTATTACTTCAATTTTTTTTTTGCAAGTTGTGTTGATATTAAAATGAGGCAAGGTGTTCTTCAGTAATTGTCACAGAACATATTTTAGTACAATTTGTAACTATCGGATAAACTTACCAATCTTTTTGGTTTTACTCTTGCTATGTTTATGTATTAGTGCAGTTTGCTAAGACATGCACTGTTATATGTATATGCAAAGCATATTTTTTATTTTCTGACAGATAAGTAACTATATATTGAAGTAATATTTGGGTAAATGCAAAGCTGAAAACCTTGAAATAAATAAACAAAACAAAAATAAAAATATTTTATATGAAATGATTTGGGT
This sequence comes from Clitarchus hookeri, assembly GCA_002778355.1. NCBI lineage: Eukaryota > Metazoa > Arthropoda > Insecta > Phasmatodea > Phasmatidae > Clitarchus > Clitarchus hookeri. The sequence continues at coordinate 88,978 of NQII01005954.1, forward strand.
ATGAAAATATTTTTTGCGCTTTGCTGGGATACTTTTTTCGAGTTCCCGAAGTCGTGAAAGCTGGATTCGACAGGACATACTTGGGATAAAATGTAACTTTTAAAGCTTAGCGGTGAGGAGTATCGTTGCAAAGTTTCTGAAGTTCGGTATGCATCTAATTATTAATTTACAGTTACTATGTCACTCCAATTAAAGTATACTGAGCTATTATTTAACTGTAGCAGCACAGCAAATATTTTAGTAGTAACATTTGAGGCAGTTATTTATCTTTTTTTTCTTGTGGGTTCCGTATCCACACTTGTATTAAGGCCATCCTTGTAGTAGCGAGTGATATTTGTGACACTTCAGTGTCATTTTGGCAACAATTTTTGATGATACTTGTCCAAATATGCTCAATATGTTTTTTTATTGTGTAATTTATAAGTGTATTCGATGCTACGTTATATCTACTACGGATTATTAAAGTAATCCATGTGTAGTTTCCTCGTGCATAAAAGCAAGAATCTTACTAACGGTCTTTCAACTCACGAAATATAAATTTCAACATCCCGCGTTTGTATGCCACAACAGCCTGCGTATTTACTTTAAAGGACGCCTATAGACCTAGAGTTCTCTCACTCCCTTTGACGATACGGTCAGTCTGCGCACGAAGACAATGAAAGTAAAAAAATAAAAACTCTGGGTTAGGTATGTGTTTCATCAGGAGGCCCTCTCCATCTGCACTTAGCTTCCGGACGAACTTATATTTATAGGCGCAGCGAGGGCGATATCTCCGTCTCTTTTGATCAATAACTGGCCTTGGCAGGCCCCGGCCGGCGCGGTCCTCGATATGAAATCATAATAAGAGAGCTCGGCAAATACGACAATCTAATTGAAATCGGGCGGGCGAGCCGGCCGGCCGGGCGGGGCCGGGGTGACGTCTGTATATTGGCGAGTGCAAACACTTGTGGGGCCCGCTGCCCGGCCGCCAATCAAGGGAATAGACCCAGCGGGGCTGACAGATGAAAATGGATTGATTTCCGACCGGAGGGATGGCTGGCGGATGGTGGGGGGAGGGCCCATAAACAGACGGCAGACAAGCTTCGATTGTGACGTGGTCGAGGCCACGTGGGTTGGGTGGTCTAGGGATGTGCCGAACAGTTACTTTCATGTGACGAGTTCCGTCGTTTCAGTTTACAGTAAGTAACACGTTCCACTAAACACGTCATTTTTGTAACAGGTTGCCGCGAAACATTTATCGCATGTCCCGACGTTCCGGGATGTAACGATTACGTTGTTCAATGTTCCAAAGCTTGGCGTTCCAAGAAATAACTTTTGCGCATGCGCACAGTTGCAAACCGAGACGTTCCAAAATATAACATTCCCGAATGCGTAGAATTTAATTGCCAGGTGTGTTGGGGGAAATTGAGCAGTTACAAGCCAGACGTTCCAGAAAATTGTACTTTTACGCATGCGCAGTAGTGAAGCGTTGGTTTAAGTAAGGCAATCGAACATGTTCCAAAAATAACGTTATAAACAATGGAACGTGTTACTCGTGTAATACGTTACAAAATTTTAGAAGCTTATTATAACTTTTAAGTTAAATAACGGCCATCTCTAGTCAGTGGTGTGTAATGACGGCCAGAGGTAGCCGTGTTGCTGACTCATACCTACTGAAAACCGCTAACGACACTCCATAATTCGCTATATTCCTACATAATAAATAGATAAAGTGAGGGTGAAAGATTTGGGCGACTCTTACCATCGTGATCTTAAGAGTTTATGAGGGTGAGGTGAGGTGAGTATGTGGCAGTGCTGGAATGAAAGGGCGGGGCGAACGAGATAATCCCGGCATCAATTCACACATTCGACCCCACCGGGAATCGAACCCGGTTCGCCTAGGTGAGAGACGAGTAGTCTAACCACTACACCACGGCGGCTCCAAATAGAGAGAAATTTATTTCTGCCACTAGTGGTGATTTAGAAAATCTCTAACTTCCTATTAAATCAACAGTTATGTTATAATATTATGTCGGTAAACTACGATTTTATTTAAAATTGCTATTTACAGCGAGATGGACGCTACATTTGCATCACTCGGAGGTGGCGTTCTCGCTCACTGCCACGTACCCTCCTCGCTCACTTGCCCTTGATTCCTTCAGTATAATCCATTCATGGTATACTTCCAACTTTTCTTAACCCCTGTTGAAGTTCTACTTCCAGGATATTCCTCCGTCTTATGCAAAAAAAGCTTATATCCACATCTAGGAAATAACACAAAAGGTATAACGCACCACATTCGTGTGCACTCGTTATGGTAATATACTTGCATGAGAACTATTTCATACTAGGCGTTACCAACACGCATATATTCTTCCTGTTTTTATTCATATTTATTATACGTGTAATATTACCATTTATTTATAATATTTAACTAAACGCTCAATTTAACCAAAAATAAGATACATTTATGTTAACAGAAGTATAAAACGCTTGTGATGCATGGCATGTATAAGAAAAAACCTCATACATGGGAAGATTTTTCAAAGTTTTGATTAAATAAGTGTGAAGAAAACGTGAGTAGACAATATCTGTAATCGCCCTTGATTTCTTAGTTACGAAGTGGGTTATCAATTCAAGCACCTCGTCTTCGTTTCGCACTCGTCATAATTTCCAAACCCATATGTGAAATAGAAGTCGATTAATAAATCGTATTCTCTTGTGTTGATATTGGGCTGAGCTATGTGCTCTATATCAGTGAAATACGCCCTTGATCACTTCCTGTGTCGTTGATCCCCTGTTCCCTTCATGAGAAATATTCGTTTGTTAATTCGGACGCCTTTGTTCGTTTCCACCTCGAGTTTTATTCTGTTGAATTTCACTGCACGCGTGTTTCTTGTGTCTTCGCGGACAAGTTGTTTTTTTTTCGGGCCGTGCAAACTTTTAAACATTAAAAAATTAAATATTTTAATCATCTGCGCATTGAAAAAAGTTCTAGGGCTCTAAAAGAGTAGGGGACTCGTGCCCTTCTTAGCTGAGTGGGATATTATAAGGTGCATATGTGTCCTTGCTGTGAATTCAAACAGCGGTAGTTGATATCACGACATCGGTGTACTTTTCTAGGACACAAAGCCTTTGTTTTTGTAGGAACAACAGTGTCTACAAAATGGCAAGAAGAAGTTGCGGAACTGTCATACAAAATTGGAAAACGTAATTTACAGTGTAGGGCGTGTGAAGAGAACGTCTCTCGTGCCCTTAGTTGAATGGGAAATTCTAGAGCTCACCAGTGCTCTTACCGTGAATTCGGACTGCGACCATGTGACGTCACAGCCCTCCCTGACGCTTTTTCCTAGGGCACGAACCCATGTAAGGCCTTTGCCCGGTGAATTCAAGCACAGCCTTTAGTCAGCCGCTGTCTCTTTCTAAAATTTGTCGTGCACATCGTACAATTCCGTTCGTTCAAGTTTGCAGTTTTGTTATTAAAAATAACCTGTGCTATTTCATTATCTAACCATTAAATGGTATGGCATATTTCTTACACACACAAAATCTGAAACAGTGATTTAAACAAGTGAAATTATTTTTACCAAAATTTAGTTAACGAAGTGTTTACTGCTGGCAAAAAGCGGAATGCAATAATTAGTTAGTTCCAGGCCTGTGTAATTAACGAGGAATGAGTCAACAATAACTGTTGAAAGGAACAAATAACAGCAACTAAAATAACCAGTAAAGGTTTACTAATTGCAATGAACAGATTCCCATTCAGATTCACCTATATGGAATCACTGAGATGTTTTTTTTTTGCAACCCTTAATTCACAAGTAAGAATGTAAATATGTTTCGTAATTATGTATTCAACCTGGTACATGGAAAAATGTCAACAAAAGATAATGTGATCTACTAGGAGCTGACCCAAACCATACCATGTTAAGTGCTAAACTTCTAACCTTCGACGCTAGGTTTGTGGTATTAAACGTCTTTATGCTATTAATTGAAAATAGCATAATCTTCACGGAGTCTGTAATTTTGGAAACGAATTTTTTAAAAGCAAACATTGTATGCGGGAGGAGTAACGTATCAAGGAATAGTAAACCAGGTGGGAAAAATATCCATAACCACTGCAACCAGTTAGGGAAATCCACGTGACCTACGATTCAGGCACGCTTCCGGGTGATAACACTTTCGGTCTTATCTGTAACTAATTGTAAGAAACGATTTGATGGCTCTGTGATAAATATGGCCGTCATGCGGCACACATGCACACTGGATGACCGGAATAAACAATAAAGTATAATACGCACCACTAGATGAGCGTAGTTGTAAGAATAATTAAGTGAAAATCATTCCCATACAACACAATGGGCCACAGAGACAGTTCTTTTATTTANGCGTAGTTGTAAGAATAATTAAGTGAAAATCATTCCCATACAACACAATGGGCCACAGAGACAGTTCTTTTATTTACCCAATTCTAATGTAACTTAGAGAAAATTAAAGTGTCTAAGTGTGTGTATATTTAAAACTTCTATCTAATGTAAATTTTTACCTGGAAATCATTTTGAAGTTTTAATTGGCAAAGTGAAATTAAAACTACTTAGTGGAATTTGAGTAAGTAATTTATATAGGTTTTTTATATTGCGACATGCAGTTTATGGATAGGACAAAAAACGAAAGGGAAAAGAAACTACTTTTATTTTTTTTTATTTTTCTTATTAGAATCCTTGTTTTCACGTCATTTTACTTCTCCTGGCAGTTAAGTGATCTTATGTCACAGAAACATTTAGCCTCTTGGAGCTGTGATATAAAACAATGACGGTGAATGGGTGTGACCTACCCTGAGTTTGAAGGTAACTCGTCGAATTAATTTTCGGAATAGAAATCGCATAAAATACCTGTTTTGTGCATTCAATAACGACTGGCGTGTACGTAACAGCGTCGAAAAAGATACTGTTTAAGTCAAGGACGTTTTTCGGAATAACGCAAAACTGGCTTTCTTTTGTCTGTTGATGCAGGATGATAAGTTAGGAACTTTTCGCGTGACTGAGAATGGAGGAATTTGGGGAAACAGTGAGAGTCGTCTCATAAAAGAACACGTTACTTGTGTGATTTTATCAAATATTATACTTGCATTACTTTTGCGTATCACCGTGACTTTTGTCAGTGATTGTGAACTAATTGACTTCACGGAGATTATTTTTATAGCTTATTACTGCTTCCGGTAGCCAGAACTCACATGACAGTCTGGACCGTAATATATAACAATATAAAATTTTTAACGTTACTATACGAAACAAAGGAGTGTTCATGAACTTAAGAGGNTGGACCGTAATATATAACAATATAAAATTTTTAACGTTACTATACGAAACAAAGGAGTGTTCATGAACTTAAGAGGACTAAGAAAGGAAAGCAAAACGATCTGTCACGCGTGCGACGGAACCGAGCGTTGCAGAAGCCAGGGCTTTAGTTAGATTTTTTTTTCTTCCGTCCTTCTTGAACATCGGCGAGCAATTTTTCTCTGTTGACGTGCAAAAGGAATTTTGGGTGGTCGTTAGACTTAGCTTTTATATTGATGTTTACCTATGCCGCTGAAGAATGATCGCCCAAGTGGTTAAAAACAAGGAACCCACTGCCTTTGTAAGAAAGACAGAGCTTAGGTGGCGCTTTCAAAGATTTCCAGGAATGCCACTNAAAACAAGGAACCCACTGCCTTTGTAAGAAAGACAGAGCTTAGGTGGCGCTTTCAAAGATTTCCAGGAATGCCACTGATATAAAATTTTTACCACACTAGTTCTTTTGTTTAAAAATAATCAACAAAACGTGCAGAAATAACTCTACATTATTCTGGCAGACGACTAACCAATCCGATGCAGATTATGTAATTTAATGTACGACTGAATGCATTCTGTAGTTTAATAAGTAATTTTCTTTAACGAAATGTTTCTCCCTGGCAATGTAGTCAGTACGTCACCTCCAACTGAAAATCAAATAGTATAATAAATTGATAACCAGTACCTTTTGAGCTGAGCAATTCACCAGGAGTCATCGGAAATTACGTCCACTTTAAATTTCCTAAGTTTACCACTGGCGACTTTCAATGTACTTTAGGCGATTTTAGAGGAGCAGGTTTTCCTTGCACAGTGCAAATTTTGTTATTAATAGCGAAGAAGTTTAATTTTAAATTTTTAACATTATTGAGTGCAAAAATGGTTTTGTAGCAATTTAAGAAAGCTGTCCAAACTCGCCTGGTGATGCAAAATTCGAATTTCATGAGAGTAATTTGCATAATACTTAAAAACCAATTTTTAAAATAAAAATATTTTAAAATACAGCGTTACGTTGGTTTTGCTTACACCACCGTCACTTGGACTGTGACAGAGCGATACATGTTCGGTTTTCAAGCAGGAGAGGCGGTTCTTATCCCCATATGAATGTGGATTTTAAGAATGACCAGTTAGTCTGCAATATAGGTTTTCGTGCTTAAATTAAAGATTTCATATTTATCTTTTGAAAAAAAAATTGCTACTCCTAACTGCCTATATTTAAACGGTTACAGGTACCGTAGTGGTGTAATGGTCAGACGACTTGCCCCGATCAAGGCGAACAAGGCTCGATTCCCAGCGGGGTCACTCGTATACCAGCATTCGGGTAACGGTAAAAAAGTTGCCATTGGCCGTCGGGTTTTCTCGGGGTAGTCCTGTTTCCCCCACCCTTGCATTTCACCGCTGCTCCATCCTCACTTCATTTCACCTTCATCGGTGCTCAATACCTCTATGTTAAGCGTTTACCAAAACGTGTCAACAAATTTCAACGGACACTCAAAACTACTTACAAGCTCCCAGGTAAGTTGGCAACGATCTGGGGAAATTATTTCTATTTTATCGTCATTTTTAAATTTATAGGTTTTAATTTTTCGGTAATATATTTATTACATTTAGTTTCTGTTTGTTTTATGAACGCAAAAGTAAAAAAAAAAAGACTGGCATATTAGAAACTCATGTACATTCTTACCATTCGAACATTTAGTTAGATTGCTGCAGGAATAAAGCGACCTGGTCCATGACAACGTTAATACTACGTATGGCGGAAGGATACAGAATTGGCAGAAAATTAAATTGTAAGCTGTGCTTTCAAAACTGCTCAAATTACCGCGTACAGTTTGTAGAGTTAAATATAAGAAATCATATGTAAGAAACGAGCTATAAGAAAATTTATTCGCCTTTCTGGCGGTATTTTTGAGGCCGTCTGTATGTAATGGCCTCCGTCGGCCCGTGCTGCCATCGTGTGGTGAGTCAAGTAACTTTCTTTGCAGTCTATTCATGGTTATTTCCAATTTTTCTGAAGCCCTGCTTAAGTTATACTTTCAGGATGTTCCTCCACTTCATGCAAACAAAGCTTAACCAAATCATAGAAAATTGCATCAAGGGACAACGCACCGCATTCGTGCGCACTCAGTTTAATAATATTCCACATAGGAACTTTTTTTTTTTACTAGGCATTACCAAAATCCATATTTTATCTCTAAATTAGTCCATAGTAATCATAAATTGAATTCAATAAGTAATAAATAATTTACAAATAAAAGTAAATTTTTACCAAAAAATAAGATACTTTGCCATTGTCCCTTCTCTTTCTAAGATTGTGAGGTATGTGACGTCAGGATGTAAAGTCACAATAAACTTTATTCGTAAGTATTTAAAAGCGAAATGTAGGACTGTATCTGTGATTGATGATGAATGAAGGCGGATGACGCGGCACTTTTATGGCGGTAAGGCAACGAAATAACAGTGGAGCAGTGCTTAAATATTTTAAAGGAAAACAAAACACCTTGAGAGGAAATAAACTTAACCTAGCGTCATTTTGACCACCTTATAAATTTCACTTTTGCTATGACGGATTTCGATTGAGTAGTTGTGACCGGCTAAGTAAAGGAGGCGTGAACGGGAGTATTGCCATGACAAACGCAGAAAGTAATACATTGGGTGTTGTTAGCACCACAGTAAGCCTTTTTTATAGTTATATGTTTTCTTTAAATTGCTGAGCGATGAATATTTATGAGACAGCGAAATGATTTCTCGGCCAAACGAGCTTAACGTAAATTCTAAGTAGGTGAGATTTTCAACGAAGTTCACAGACAAAGGAAAAATGTTTTGACAAACAAACCTTACACCAGAAAATTGGCTGAGCTCAGTATCGTCGCTAAAGAAAACGTAATAGCGTGCTTCCCATAGAAAACCTAGATCAATTTTATCAATCCATCAGCAAAATTTAGTTAGAAAAATAACACTGGGAAACACACATTTCGTTGACTTAGATTTCACACTTGTTTTTGACTAACTTTTGGCATCTGAATCCAAAAATGACCCCAGTTTTTGTCTATCACATCAAAGATTTTAAGCTACAGGATACCCTCTCTTTGTGCCAAAAGTCATACAAAATGTTCATACAAAATGTGCATACAAAAGAAAATAAAGCAACAAATTACTAAATATACTGTTCACAGAGAATAATTTTGTTCATACAAATGCTATATATATTTCGTAAATTAAATTGTGTTCATCCAAGAAATAAAGTTCTTTTAGCAAACGGCAAACATACATATTAAGGTAAAAATTTTCGCTTATAGCTTTTCCTGGATTGTTCAATCTGTGGACAATCTTGCTTGAATGCTCCAAAAATAGTCAGTCATCATATGTACATCCCATCTACCCTGATACCGTGCCTCAATGGTCTTCAAATCTTGGTGGAACTGCTAACCCTGCTCATCACTGACTGTACCAAGATTTTTTTGGGAAATCAGCAAGATGGCTATGTAGAAAATGCAATTTGATGTTCATGTTGCAACCAAGCATTTTGAAGCTCTCCAAGAGTTGCTGGACAATTTCGGAATAATTCTGTGCTCGTGTATTTCCAAGAAAGTCTTTGACAAGGTTTTTGAATGCCAACGAAGCATTCTTTTCGAGTTCTGTCATTGTTCCGATTAAAAGTTCACCTTTAACGAGCTGCCGAATCTGTCGACCGTTAAACACACCAACCTTCATCTTTTCAAAAGGCAGGCTAGGAAATGCCGAAATGATATACTTGAAACAGTCTCCTTCAGCTGACAAAGCTTTAACAAATTGCTTCATGAGACCCAGTTTTATATGCAGAGGTGGAAATATAATGTTCTTTCTGTTGAAAAGTGGCTTATGTAGAATGTTTGGATCACCAGGCTTGAGGTCAGATCTTGGCTGCCAATTCGACTGCATCCAATGCTTCTCACGAGCTCTGCTGTCCCACATACACAAAAAACAGGGATACCTGGTATATCCGCGTTGCTGGCCAAGAAGGAAGCAGACCATTTTAAGGTCCACACAGATGATACATTTGTGCATGAGATAGTACAAAAAAACAAATCAATTGCTCTCTTTATGCCTTAATATTCTTCACGCAAACAAACTGAATGGCCTATTTAAACTGCATCAAATAAATTTCCATTGTGAAGGATGACACACTTCAAGCTTCGCTTTGAGCTATCGATGAACAGTCGCCATTCAGTTGCGTTATAGGATGGAATTCCCAACTCCTCCATTAAACCATGTACGTTATGGCAATACACAAATCCACCGCCACTTCAAAAGTATTGCAGAAATGCATTTTCTCTTGATCGAAAGTAGGACACCTTAGCTCCTTTTCCAAGTAAGTTTTTCTCGTGCAGCCTTGATGCTAAGAGTTCTGAAGCTTTTTTGGATAGTCCCAAATCTCGTGCCAAATCATTTAACTCGTGCTGATCAAATCCCTTACGAACGGAGTCATCTTAATTTTCAAAATCTTCATCGCTGCGGTNCGTTATAGGATGGAATTCCCAACTCCTCCATTAAACCATGTACGTTATGGCAATACACAAATCCACCGCCACTTCGAAAGTATTGCAGAAATGTATTTTCTCTTGATCGAAAGTAGGACACCTTAGCTCCTTTTCCAAGTAAGTTTTTCTCGTGCAGCCTTGATGCTAAGAGTTCTGAAGCTTTTTTGGATAGTCCCAAATCTCGTGCAAAATCATTTAACTCGTGCTGATCAAATCCCTTACGAACGGAGTCATCTTAATTTTCAAAATCTTCATCGCTGCGGTNAAATCATTTAACTCGTGCTGATCAAATCCCTTACGAACGGAGTCATCTTAATTTTCAAAATCTTCATCGCTGCGGTCACTTCGATCTTCACCATACTCGTATTCCTGTATTTCGAAATAGGGTAATTCTTTGAAAACTGGTACTGGGATTTCAGCTGAATGAGACACTGGGCGTATAGCTGATGGTAAACTAGGATACTCTATTTTATATTTGTTTTTATTTTTTTCCTATATCCTGACGTTTTCACTATACAAAAGTAACAGTTACTTGAATGATCTCTGGGCTCTCTCCAAATCATAGGTATACCAAATGGCAATTTATCGCGTGTTCCCTTCGTCCACATCCGTAAACTCTCGACACATTGCTAGCACGCCTTGTGAGGGGCCCAAGATTTATCTCGATCATCAATTTTCACTTTAAAATTTGCAAAATAGGCTTGCCTGACAAATGCACTGATGTTTGTCCTTTGAGTAGGAATGGTGAAACTGCCACATACAAAACAAAATGAATCGGGGCTGTTTAAGCACTTACGACGCGAAATAGCAGATGCGGACATGATCTAAAGGAAAGGAACTAAGTACATATGTAAGTAAAAAACTAAACACTGCTAACTCCTTGTATTCAAATAATAACTCGGACTCCACTTCGGAATGCGCTTCACTATAAAGAGCGACACACAGCGTCTCACTACACTATCTNTAACTCGGACTCCACTTCGGAATGCGCTTCACTATAAAGAGCGACACACAGCGTCTCACTACACTATCTCAGGTGCAACTGAATAGCCTAGACAAGTATTAACCTGTCACTGGTCTCCTACGGCGTCATTCACCCCTGCCCAATCGGAGAAGGTTTACATCAGCCAATAGGAGAGCACTAGTGCTTACTATGACCCACGCTCGATCCAGCGGAGAGTGGTCACATTAATATAAGCTGTAGAGAAAAAAACTTGACGTAATAGAAGAAAACTAACTACAGTTTTGAAATCAGCATGCCTATTTAACTTTAAAACAGCTGAAAAATCGAACTCAACCGAAATTGTGTTAAGAATTGTTCCCCAGTGTAATTTAATAATGTCTTCTTATTCTCATTATTTTACAACAAAATAAAATTAATAAAAGCAGAAATCGGCATAGCANGTAATTTAATAATGTCTTCTTATTCTCATTATTTTACAACAAAATAAAATTAATAAAAGCAGAAATCGGCATAGCAGTACTAAACAGCTGGGGTACATGATCTGTAAATCTCATGAAACAGTATACCTATGAAATAAATACGAAAGCAAAATTTATTAATTTCCCTGATTCGTTCCACATTGGGAAATAAATCTTAGGAGAAGTGCATAAATTAAGTACGTGAGAGGGATTTATACAAACACTGTTACATAAATTAAAACTAATCCCTTAAACATTTTAAGAATATCTTCTGCTGTGTTCGTATGAATTGTTGGGGATGTCTGCGTTTAAAGCGTTGCGTCAACTCCAGTTATATACTGCTGTGATGGAAGAGAACGTGCACCAGAGTGTTGAGGCACGAGCAATAAGCCGCTGTCTTCAAGCTGGTCCCCCGCTGCTGCGAACAGGTTACGTACATATCTCGTTGTTAGGCCGTGTAAATTGATTTCCGTTGTTTATGTTGCCTGACAAAAAATTCCCATGTTTGCATTTGTCATATTACCAGAAGATTCCAGAGAACCTACAGACCTAAAAGAAATTTCAGGACCTTTATTTTGGCCTAGTTAAGATAGCATGCACAGTGTGATTCTTCTACGATTAATCGCAAGAATTTTAATGAAGATTTAACACTTTAGGTTATATTGCATATTCATATATCTTACTTACTTGGGAGATCATCAATAAGAACTAAAAACCCCCCAAGCAAAAATGTTGTTAATTATTTCGTATTATATTTTAAACACGGTAACTATGTTGCAAATATTTTTGTTCTCTATACTAGTAGACTCTATTATTTGCGATTAATAGTGTCCCAGAAATTCTATAAGGCCTATTTTATTACAGACACACAAGTACATTCAAAATAATGGTGTTTTCACTCTACATCGTACACACCTATTGCTCAGTTTACTTTCTTTGGCTTGATTTAATTCTCAAAGGACATTCTGCTCCTTCTTGAGAAATTTTTAGTGCAAGTGTTTCCACAAGAGTAGGATTACTGCATTGGCAACAGCTGGGCGTAAGATATTTAGTTAATTGTACGCTACCGTTGTCGCTCCTAGTATTTCAACGTAAGATTGTAACAAAGTGGCTGAGTGTTGTGTTCTTTTAATGAGACTGAAAAGTTAGAGATCAGATAGATTTCCTGTTATTACTCCTTCGCCTTTGAGTAATTCATAAACTCGGGAAGCTCAGATCGCATTGATACATAGCATAAGATATAAAATCTTTCCCATTGAAAACGCAATTATTTTCTGGTTAAAATTTTTCCAAGAGATTTGTAACAACGGAAGTGTACTAGTATTACACAAAACATACTCATTCATTTATTCTTTCCTGAAAATAATTCTCATCATTATGGAAAAAAATTGTTATTTTTGCCTGATATAACATATTTGTACAGGACCACAGGAGAAACGTAATAACAAAAGAAATGTTGCTAATAGTTTACTTTTATTAATTTTACATTAGCTCTTTTTTGCCTTCATTTGTGTAACGTATTTGTTCNAAATGTTGCTAATAGTTTACTTTTATTAATTTTACATTAGCTCTTTTTTGCCTTCATTTGTGTAACGTATTTGTTCCGCTTGCGATAATAGCACAAATCATTTCAGCATTTCATCACAGATCTGCAACCCCGTTACATGAAATACGCGGAGTCCGCGTGGCCAGCCATAGGTGAATCGCGGCCATTATTTCCAAACACCGGCGACTATAAATTTAATGAACTATAAACTCTCTCCGATTGTCATTTTAAATGATGTGTGGCCCCGTGATATATTAGTTCCTCCCCAACGTCCTGTACATACATATGTCCGGACGTATATAATTCTCTCCATACATGTGTTAGTCCCTGCAGTATTTCGGCACAATGCGGGCGCGTGCGTATGTACTCTGACGGCTTTTTGTCTTTTTCAACGGCCACTTTATTCGATCGTGTTTCTATTTTCTAAAAGCCAGCGGCGCAATAAATCAGGGTGAATAGTGTGCGACGTCAGTTGCAGAGCTACGAAGAGAGAAAGGGACGGCGAAAGAGAGTCGGATAGCGGGAGAGAAGGCCAGAACCAGGCAAACTGCGAGGAACACAACAGAAGAGCAAATGAAAGTAATGAAAGTGGTGTCGGCGAGGGGGTGAATTGTGTGTTTTTCTGTGTACTGTACTCTACTTATTGTCACCGCTGAAAAAAATATATTCATGGTTCTAAAAAAAATTGTGATCCCTTTCCTCTCAGTTGAAATCAGTAAATATTCCTGAAAGCTACTCTCGAAAGCTGGATGAAGATATACGTTTTGTTTAGGTCTACAGAAAAAAATTCAGAATGGATGGAAATTCTTAATTTATTTCACACACACACACACACACACACACACACTGCTTCTTCAGCTCCGCTACGTTAAACATGATATACGGAAATTTTTTCTAGGTTTTTTTTTNCACACACACACACACTGCTTCTTCAGCTCCGCTACGTTAAACATGATATACGGAAATTTTTTCTAGGTTTTTTTTTACATTACTGTGTACCTACCCTTTGAGAGCAGATCCTTGAAAATATGTACTATCAACGTCGACTCAAAGTACAATTCTAGAATAACTGTATCAGGTTAAATGTGGACTAGGTTTCTGCTTCATTATGAAAAATTACATTCCTCGTATAGCAAAATTTCAAATTTCGCGTTGTAAATCGTAAACACGAAGTTTCTTACCACCCGAATTATGTGTGAACTTTCTTGTATATAGGTTTGTGTTTGGAATCTGCATTATAAGGTAAAAATGCTGGCATTCTCAAAATACTGTGTTTATTTCAATACGTATTGTACTTCTTTATTGATGGGTATATTTATTATTTGCCCAGATTATCATGTGAAGTTTTGTAAATTCGGTTCTTTGAAGGCATTACAATTTGAACTTAGATACAGAACAACATAGTCTCTTATATCAGTTTTTACTAATTAATTATTAAGTAAAACAATGTAAAGTACATGAAAAAATTCCCACAAAGAGTAGAAAAATCACGTCATGCACGCAAACACTAAAACATTTTTTCCAAAAATCAATTTTCATAAAAANCACACACACACACACTGCTTCTTCAGCTCCGCTACGTTAAACATGATATACGGAAATTTTTTCTAGGTTTTTTTTACATTACTGTGTACCTACCCTTTGAGAGGAGATCCTTGAAAATATGTACTATCAACGTCGACTCAAAGTACAATTCTAGAATAACTCTATCAGGTTAAATGTGGACTAGGTTTCTGCTTCATTATGAAAAATTACATTCCTCGTATAGCAAAATTTCAAATTTCGCGTTGTAAATCGTAAACACGAAGTTTCTTACCACCCGAATTATGTGTGAACTTTCTTGTATATAGGTTTGTGTTTGGAATCTGCATTATAAGGTAAAAATGCTGGCATTCTCAAAATACTGTGTTTATTTCAATACGTATTGTACTTCTTTATTGATGGGTATATTTATTATTTGCCCAGATTATCATGTGCAGTTTTGTAAATTCGGTTCTTTGAAGGCATTACAATTTGAACTTAGATACAGAACAACATAGTCTCTTATATCAGTTTTTACTAATTAATTATTAAGTAAAACAATGTAAAGTACATGAAAAAAACCCCACAAAGAGTAGAAAAATCACGTCATGCACGCAAACACTAAAACATTTTTTCCAAAAATCAATTTTCATAAAAAAAAAAAACTGAGAAATATGTTATAATATTAACACAAAACATGTACCCTGTCGTACAGTAACTAATTTCTAGTATATTTGTCCAGTAATTTCTAGTAGATTTTCATGTGAAGTTTTGTAAATTCGCTCTCCGTGTTCCAACATTGCACAGATTTTTTGAAATAGCTGTATCATAAACGACGTGGTTAGGTTTCGAACATATAACACAGGGTACGTAATCAAGGGTTTTGCGATATTTGTATAGTATATTTGCGGTATCTTAACACCTTTTGAATAAAACCTTCACAAATCACCCGATGTATGGTGTGTTTGGCTTTTTACTGAATATATATATATATATTGTATCACAAGAGTTTGATGCTTCTGTTAACATAAAACTATGTTATTTCTGGTTAAGTGTAACTTTTACTTATTTACATCTTATTTATAATGAAAATTATTAAATACAGAGAGAAAATGGACGCGCTGGCAATGCCTAGTAAGAAATATATCTTATGCAGAATATTATTAAAGTTATTGTGCACGAATACGGTGCGTTGTCCCATTGATGTAATTTTCTAGTCTTAGTTAAGCTTTGTTTGCACGAAGTGGTGGAATAGCCTGAAAGTATAACTTCAGCGCGGATTCGGAAAATTTGGAAGTAACCATGAATGAACTATAAATTTTCTTTAATACAGTTAGACGATATCCAAGTTGGTTAAAATATTTTATTTGTGTGAACCGGTGATCTGTTAAAAAATTCAAGTGTTGTCACTAGAGTTGGGGACATGCGCATAATCTGACAATCGGTCCACCTCGTCTTTGTTCTATAGTCTCAATGCATGCGGAGGGGGTTGTGCCGTGTAACACCACACCCCACACTAACCTCTCCATTACCTCACTCAACTTCATGCTGCATACCATTCCCCCGCATCCTTCATATCCTCCGCTCAATCCCCCTCCCCTACTCCATAACACGCCATCACCGACTCATGGCGTGTTGAGCGGCACGCCACCTCCGCGATGACGTATTGATTTGAAGGAATGCGATCACAACCGCGCGCCCGCGATATTGAATTTTTCCGTGGCCATTCCCTGCATTCCCACCCCCATCCCTCCCTTAATCTTGCCATAGACCGGTCCGGAATACCACGAGCCCCCACGGCCCCGTCATATTCGGATGTACGCCCGATGCGGAACAAACTCATCCGCTCTCCTCCTTTGGTGACGTTCATCCTTCTCGCGGCTTTGTCCTCGGTCGCAGGGCCTCTCCCTCATCTACATGTGCTCCGGGGACGACCTTCGTATTACGACGGTTGTCGTCTGTCGGCAGCCGTCCTCCCGCGTGTCGTCGACATCGCCGTGCCTTTCAAATGACGTGCCAAAAATTCTAGCCGCGCATCCGAGTGGATTAATTTCCGATATGACGGAGAAATCTTTACTTGAAGCGTGCTGGGAAACCCAGGTGCATGTTCCGGCTACGTTGCTACTGCATTAAGGAGCTCCGCCAACAGGGAAATTGTTTTAAATCCAGGTTTTCTTTTACGAAGATATTATACGAACGCCCACTGAAAAGACACGTTGTGCACGTAAAAACACAATTTGGGAACACTCAGAAATAACTGAAAATAAGCTAAATTTTCATAGCGCTGTATCTCAAAATATTTGCTTCAGATTCTTAACAATATACCCGAGGCGCCTGCCCTGAACTTTTCTGCAGACTTCCCGCTAATTAAATCATAGAGTCACTGCTTGAAGTCCCATATATACCGGCAGAACGACGAAGACACTGCACACCAGTAGAAAGCCTTCGCACAAGAATAGTGCAGCAAATATATCGCATCCAATAATATATAATATATAAGATTTTATTTAAAGTATTTAAAAACTGCGGCGATAATGTATCGTGTTCTAGTTTATTCCTGGTCACGTCATTTTGCTCCGTCTGTCGTAAACAAAACGAGGAACCGTAATCTATTTTATCCCATCTCAGAACACAAATAAATTATTTTCAGATATACGCCCGAGTGTTAGGTTTCGGCCGTTGATTTTATGTCAACTCAGTAGGTTGTACTTAAGTGATGCCAAACTTAATGCTCTGGAACACCAACCCAAGCATCCCTACAGTGAATTTGAGAAATATGTCGCGTGTCTGAATCCTTCATTTAACAATTTGGTGGCCAGCGAAATTGTTTACATTTGTCTATACGCGCATTAAGAAGAATCCGCGTGAGCATTGATATTATTCGGCAGGTCCATAGTAATGGTAACTTTGATCCCTGGCGGAAATCAGAACGCGACAACAGAAAAATAAAATAAACTGAGATTCCGAATGTGCTCACTTGACCAGACGAAACTGCAGCATAGGGCAGGACGTAACCATGACAGAGCGCAAAACGAGAACGACTCAACTGCGGATTGCGCAAGTGAAACCGTATATCTGCAACGGTATTGTTAATTTTTTTCCCTCTGCAATGTTTACCCCTACCACGAGTATAATTGCTGTGGACTCTTGCCTACATTCCCAGTTTATCCCAGTTTAATTAATAAGCTATAACCGATTTCCACGGAAAATCTTTATTTCACGCATTTATCTGATTGCATATCGTGGATAATCACTAAACATTTGATTGGCGTTTTTCTTTTTTCGCATTGTCGCTACCCACGCATCTCTGCAGAGTTATTCATTCGAATGAAATGAATAATAGCGAAAAATTAATTGGTTTAAATCAGATTATTCAATTTTTTTCTCCGCATAATTAAAATAAAAGTGAAATTTATTTAAGTATTTGGATTACCTGAAGCCTAAAACACTAGATATTTTACAAGTTTTCTAATTATACAGGCCAACAATAAAATATTTCATTTGCTGCCTTGAGTTCAATAAACATATGCTAAGGTTTATTGAAGATACTGATTGCAAAAATCAGTCAGTTCATATCCATTAGCTCTAGTTGGAAATATAAAAAAANATATGCTAAGGTTTATTGAAGATACTGATTGCAAAAATCAGTCAGTTCATATCCATTAGCTCTAGTTGGAAATATAAAAAAAAAGTCATTATATTTAAGATTTGAAATAAATACTCCAATATGTTTCCTGCTGTACTGAGATATATATGCTCCATATTTTGAAAGGGAATGGATTTAAATAAATTATCTACATATTTCTGGGTAAACTACGACTGGTTTCACAACTCTCCGTTTATTATTTTTCATTTTCATATGTATTTAACTATAACATCGCACGTGAATACACGATCTCGCAGGCACTGATGGCAGCATGATATTAGCTTCGTGATCATAAACCTATTTTCCCATTAACACGTACGCTTCGTTAACTATCGTGATAACATAATTATTTCTGTTTGCAAAAAACGACATAGTATTTGTAGTAAAATTGTAGGCACACGTTCAGCTTTATCTTTCTAACTAAAGAATTTGTAATTACGAAAATTACTTGCAATACTCTTATAGCTGCGTTTATCTGTATATATGTCTGATTTTAATATTTATTTTTCAGATTAAGTTAATGGCTGCCGTACCTACATGCTATAAGAATCATCCCGATGTATTTTGCTACATCTCTGAGGAATACACACTGACAGTAAATAAGAAATCCAGTTCTGAATTCTTAAAGAGCCCATACCTGGAAAAATTGTAGGTTCCCCATATTGTATTCAAAACCTGCACGAAGTATTTGCCACAACAATGGATAAATGCAGAGCGAAATTACATAAAATTTAGTTTGGAGGGAACAAACAAGCCATTCACACGACTTTTACTTTTGCCATGTTAACATTATGGGAACAAATCTAAATAATCGTAGTCAGTGGACACATCCTGACCTACAGTCAGCAAGACGGCCTATTCCATATTCTGATGAAGTACCCATTCCATCCTTCTGTCACTTACCCCAGCTTCAATAGGATGCATTTTATGTGTCTAATTTAATATAAAGTAACGAAAATAAGTACAGTGGTGCTGAATTTGTAGGAACTTCATCAAGTCTTACACGTTTCTACCAAAAAATTAACTGAGTACTCTTTTCACTCAGGAGAGACCTGGGCCTATACAAAGAGTCACCTGAATTTCTTCCTTCAAGGTGGAAAGAAAAGAATGCACTTCAGCCTAGAAAAAAAATTCATTTTATTCTAGAAGAGAAAAATGTTTGCTGCCGTTCTTCAGTAAAGTAACATCTTAGAGTACTTCAAAAACGTTGAAGGTCTTCTCGAGAAAATTGCTCTACCGAAGTATAGTCCAAAATAATGGTGCCTTTTCACTCATAGTTTTAAGCGGAGTTTGAAATGTGCAATTTTACACAATGGTTATCAATACGATTAAATTATAATTCCACTCAACCAGTATGAAAGAGAAGATCATGACAGTCTCCCTTGTCATGGAAAATATTCAATACCAAGACCATAAGTGGGTCATCTGTGTAGATCTGAAGATGGTAAATTGTCTGCTTGGGCAGCGAAGTGGCTACACAAAATATCCTTGCTTTTTACGCCTATTGGACAATAGAGCCAAACACAACCACTAGTTAAGGAGAGATTGAGTTTTGTGAAAAGATATGATGGTTAGGAAAAAATTGTAATCAATATACCTTTGATTGCCCATTACAGGATCATACTTGCCGTAATTACATATCAAAATCAAGCTTGGCCTTGTTAAACAGTTTATGAAGGCTTTGAAGAAAAAATTTGTGCTTTGAATACATATCAAAAAAACTTTCTGGAAGTAGAATGGAGAAACTGAAAGCAGGGATATTTGCTGGTCCCCAAATAAGAAAGCTTGTAAATTACTCATATGTCATAGAATCAATGAACACAATTAAGAAATGTGCTTTGACATAATTTGTTCTTGTTGACACAAATTTCTTTGCCAATAATAAAGCAGACAATTTCGAATTAATAGAGGACATGTTATTAAATTTTTATAATATTGGTTGTAAAATGAGCATCATGAGTCGTTACTTATACAGCCATTTACACCACTTTCCTAAACAATATTGATGATTAAGTGAGGATCAAGGTGAAAGATTTCAAGAACATATAGAAAACATGGAAGAGAGATACCAGGGAAGATAGATTACCCTCAGCATGGCCTATTGTTTAGTTATTGCTGGAACCTTTGATGAGATTGTCCTCGCTGATTACATTCCTGAAAGTCAAACAAACGATGCTTCTAGTGTGTCGAATGACATTGTTTTATTTTAATGTTTAGAATAATTTTTGTGTTAAATATTATTTATGTGTGTTTGACTAGTACAAAATAATTACACAATACCAAAAATGGTTGACATTCACTCAAATTACAACAATGGGGGAAAACATTGCACCTCCCTAAAGAGTGCTGACCAAGCGAATGTGGGTACATTAGTTGCAAGATGGAGGAGTGTAGTTAAACTGATGGATGTTTTAAGGACATTGGCCAGCAGAAGGCGTTGTCCCATTCACTTCATTGTGTCATGTGCATAAACGCACCGAACAGTATAGTGCATGCCTGAAATATTGAATTTTGAGTACATGTATTGAGTACGTGTACTTTTAGTCAAGCTATTGCCATGCCTCGAAGATTGGCCGTGGTGCATCCATAGCGTAGCGATGTTATATACGGTAGTCAGTTGTACAGCCCCAAACCCGTATACCAGGGTCAGGATGGCCACGTAGTACAGATGAACGTCAAGATCGGTGTATTGCTAGACCGTACTGCATTCACAGCAGAGATTAGAGTGGATGTGGTACAAGGGATGTCCATATGTACCACTGGAAACCCTCCACTTGCAGCAGGACACCGAGCACGTGTGTCTTTCGAGAGGATTTCTCCTCTGCTACAAAACTGCCATGCACATCTTCTGTGATGTAGTGAAAGGATCGCAAGGAGAATGGAATGACTCTCTGTTGTGTATAGCGACGAGAGCAGATTCTGCCTTCATGCAAGTGATGGCCCTTCACGTGTGCAACGTCGACGTGGTGATCGTCATATTCCAGAGCGCATTCGTTCCCGACGTACGGTCTTAACTGCTGGCATCATGGTGTCAGGCGCAAAATGCTATGATTCCTGTTCATCATTGGTGTTTGTGGATGGTCGCTTAAATGTGCCCGCTACATTCAGCACATTGTCCAACCCATACTCCTGGCGTACTGTATCAGCATGATGATGCACGTTTAACATAATGCTACTACAACCCCAAATGCTCTTTGTGGTGTTCGAAAACTGCTCCGGCAAGCACTGTCCTCAGACATCTCTCCCATTGAACATGTTTTGGACATGGCGAGGTGGTTCAAAGTTAGCTGAATCCAACCATCATAATGCAAAAAATCGAAAAATCGAACAATTTTAGTTAAATGTAACACATTTTATTTAAACTATAGCATTTTTGATTATCATGGTGGTAGGTTCACGGCGTTTAAGAGAACCTAAGAGCTTTTATTGATTTTAGGCACACTTTGAGTCCTCGACCATATTTGTTAAATTCAGTTGAGAATTTTACATCATTTTTTTCTTCACTATGCGATGACTTCAAAACCATTATAATTTGTACGTNTTACGTTGTTCTACAGCGAACAGTTGTACTTATCTAGATTTGGATACAGATATAAGGTACTTATCTTGCTAAATTTGGTATTACAGCCTCGGTTTTATTCCACTGATGTGAAGATGTTAACTGTTTATCAGTTATGACAAACCACCTAATTTAAGATATTTTAACGGTTTCTATACTCGTAGTTCGTAAAACTGTGATGTATACGAGCACGAACACTTCTTTACATTTCAGCCTTATAACTACGACAAGTTACATAACGTTATTTTCGATTGATATTTTTTTAAAGTCATTTCAAGAACAATAACACGAGAATGGAAGTCATATTTCCGATTCATTATGAAGAAACAGCTTTATTTTGCTCAAAATTAACAAGTAATTTTCTATAAATAAAAAAAAATTTAAAAGGAGGTATTACAGTGTAATAACATGAAACGCACAGTAGGTAATAGTTGTTTATTTTCGCTTTGTTTTTATTGTGGCTCGATAGCTTGTTCACGCATACATCCGGAAGAATTATTGTTGTTATTTATTTGCCGAAAATGGTTTTGAGTTTCCTTGTAAAGTAACGTTTTTTTTTCACTGATAAATAATTTTAATTTAGTATATTTAGCGGTGTAAAGAGATTCACGAATTTCTTCCAATAACAAATTCAAGTTAAGCATAAATGCGTAGGAATAAATTCGTCTAAGTAATGATGTTTTACTATGTATTCCAAGTGTACTAATCAATTTTTTTACAGTCGTGGTTAAGCTTCACCAAAAAATGTGCATTTCTATAGAAAAGTACCAATGGTTCCCATAGAAAGCTTATAACATTTAATTAAGTTGTGTCACCTGTCTGTGTTCCGCATGTGTGAATGTCATATTTTGATATATTTAGTGTAGCCTAGCTAAACAAATCTTAGGACGTTAGTGTTTTTGTAGCCACGTTTCAGTAAGTTAATTTCATGTTAAAAACTAATTTTATATGTTATGTTTTTTTTTATGATGCATGCCTGTTTCAAAAAGTACATGGTATTTGATAATATTGATAATTATAAGTAAACTAAATCAGATTTTATGATTTTTATTTTTAAATTATTATACATTTCTAACCTTCAAACTATTAATATTTCTTTATGTTTATGCCTATGTATATCAAACCATTCGTGCAAAATAATTTTTGTATTCTGTCCATATATAACATGTCCGTTGGAAAATATTCTTTGCATTTTTTCTTGAATATTTTACATAGCACTTGGTGTGGAGGATTTTCGATCATCGGATTAACAGGTAACCCAGAAAACCCGATAACACGATGTATGAATTAGAGGCTATTATTTGCTGACTTATCTATAAACTTACATACAGAAAACTTACGTAATTTTTGCATTGTCCTGTAGAGAAATTGCACAGTTAACAAATACTTTTGAAAATAAATTATGTAATTTTTATATTTTAATTTACCCTTCAAACAATACTTTTAAATTATACAACTATAAATTGGAAGTTAAAGTAATAAATAATAAATCATGTATACAAGTTTTGTTACAATGTGGAGACTGACTTAAAGAAGAGTGAGTAATAATTAGTGTAAGCAAGAAAAACTCTGGAATAAATGTATTCAATTCGTATTTTATTATTTAAAATCATACGTAAGGGAGTAACAGATGCAAATTTTATCATCTTTATCATACTTAACATATAATTTAATTTACTGTTGGCATTGATGAGATATTGTGTATCTCATTAATTATTGCAATGTTTCATATGTACCGTAAATATACCAGTGTTTTCCTTTTAGCATCGTACATATTTGTCAATAAAATACTGATTTAATTGAATATACTCTAACGCTAATTTTTTTCGTCCAGGCTTGCACTAGTATTTAACAGTTTGTCTATCATAACATAAATATTTCACAAGTATATGTTTTTTGTACCTTTTAATATTTATGTAAATTATTGTTTTTGACAGGTTAGATACGCAAGTGATCTTTAAATGATTCTCGCAGTGGGAGTGAACGTTTAACCAAACTATTAATTTGTGCATACGCCATTAAAACAATCTGCTTAAAAAAGGTATGCATATTTATTTTCGTCAAACTCCGTGGGCCTGAAAACGGGAACAGATTCCAGCTCCCGCAACGTCGCACTTGTCAAAGGAAGTCTGTTTTGTTCGTAAGTGTTGTCCTCGTTGCGTCGTATGTGAACACATCTGTTTTGGTCACCTGTATTGTCTTCGTTATTTCGTCCAGTTATTATGCTATTTCCTATATACACCATCATAACAGGTGCCGACTTCCCTTGTTTCCAGTGAGGAGGGCGGAGAAGCAGATCTCTTCTTGTGACCTTACCACGTTCTTTTTAAACTTATAAATCACACACTTCCGTCTATTTCTTACAGCTTCTTGTATGTTTGTGCAAAAACAAAACTTAAAACACTAGAATGGAATCCTCGGAAGGCCGATAGGCTAAGTGAGGTAAAAAGTAGTAGTTGTTGTTGTATGTTTGTGCGTGCGTTTCCGTACAAGTGTAAAACTGATATTTTATAATCCAAGGTTTTAAAAAACATGAGTTACAATTATTTAATAAAAGAAAATATTGAAATTTTGCTTGCAAAGGTAATTCAATTTATATCAACGTTTTTAAGAAAAAGTTATTAATTGAACATTAAATTTTTTACAAGAGATTGCTGTGTTCTCTAACAGTAAAGATAGACTTTACGACAGGTGTACTTCATGGTATTCGAATGTGTCGATATTCAAAACTACTAACATTTCTTCTCAGCCAGTTGTCACAATAGTTCACTCACCAACATTAGTTTTTGTTATAAGAAATTAACATTTTATTAAAAAATTTTAATAGAATCGTGCTGTTTTTGTATACATAAATTCTTATAAATAAGATATGATTTAAAAATAATGTGGCCAGCAGTTTACCGTAAGTTACAACTACTTATTATGAACTGAAGTAGTTCCAGACAATTATCAGTCAACCCAACGGGGTAACGCTCGTGCAAACTAAAAATTGAAAAGAAAAAAAAAAGAAAAAAAATTGTGGCAGAGGGCATTTTTGTTCACAACAGCCATTATTGGCTCGTTTTTAGACTACTTTCCGAAGGGAAGATAGGCTTTCGATATCCATTTCTTGTGTGTGTATGTGTGTGTGCACGCGTGGGCTATTTTTAAAGTTAAGTTTTGATTGATATAGTACATTATGTTTTCACTACTTCCACACCCGATTAATGAAGGTGCATAACACAAAGACGAACAACAAGAACAACTAAAGTATAAATAAACGAAATATTTGCAAATAAAAAGAAAACCGCATAACGTTGTCACGTTTCTCTCAAATGCAAATCCGGTTTGAGACTTTAAATAAAATTACACGAAAAAAACCATCAGCGTTAAAAAAGTAGGAGAAAAATTTAATGCTGGGATTTACAAGTTTCCATATCCCATATTGCATCACATGACGTATAGCAAAATGTAAAACTTAGCTTTGTGGCCAAAGAAATTCTCAAATGTTGACGAAATTAAACAATAAGATCACTACACAAAATCCAAATTATTTCAAAATATATGAAATAATAGTTATTTATTTCATTAATTAAATACTAATTTTTGAATCATAAATAACATTTAGTTTTACTAAGATGCAATTCACTTAACAAATAACCACTGCATTATATAAAACTACTTGCTCATAGATTCTTCAATTCGCTGAACGACTAAAAATTAAAGCACCTGGAAGGAAATGTCCAAACTGGACATAATTTGGCATATGGGCATACCACTCAGTTCATCACGTTTCTTGAATATATGTAATTAACTGGGTGCACACGTCATTTAATTGACATGTTGTGTCTACACTCAGATTTAGTTTCAAATACTTTCCCAATCATTCAAATATCGATAATATGAACAAGCAAGGACGTGAACACGCCACGACACTTTCAACATGAACTGTTCAGGCGTACAGTTCACTGTACTAATAAAATGTCATGCACAACAAAAAAAATTAACATGACTTTAGGTGAGGTTCAAATCGACTAACGGCAGATATTTTGACGTTGAGAACCTCACCGAACGTTTTATTCTCAGGCTGCTTTGTTGATACAGAAGAATGCCATGTTTTATTTTGCAATATTAATCTTGGGAATCAAGTCACCTAGTGTTTAATAATAACGCGCATTATATAATCTAATGCTACAACTGTAATTTCCCAGAGGAATCGTACACAGATTCATACACAACTTTGGAAATTTGGCTGCATTCAAATATAGACTTTTAAGGAACAACACATGCACATTTATGTGTCACTAAAGAAATATTTACTGAGTATTTATTTGAATCTATTTCGTGATAAAACCCACCCAATAATATTCAGTAGTATAAAAATATACGTAACATCTCTAAATAATCTTCGCTCCAGCCAACTAAATATTATGGCATATCCCTACTGTTGGGTGTTAAAATATTAATAATTCTAAACTAAATGTATTACATTTAAGCTCAAAAGATTCTGAACAAGCATTTTGACGAAAAACGAATACTGTATGTGACGCAGTAAACGTTGTTATCAATATTGTGTTATTAATACTGGTAAGAACTAGATGTACATATTATTTTAACACTAATAATTATATGAATAAAAATTTATTTTCTAATTGTGATATAACTTTTACACTCATCCGTGTCTTGCCTTGCAAAAACATGGGTGCGTGTACTTATGTAAGTGCGTTAGAAGTTATACTTCTTTGGCGTGACTAAAATAATATTTTATTACGTATGAAAATAATTTATGTGTGTAAGAAAACGATAAAATGACTGAAGAAAGACATTAAACACAATTAATAAAGGTTTGATTAAATGAAACAATTAAATACTTACAAAAATTAACCTCGAATACTTCAAAACACTTTCAAAATTTTAATATACAATATTTGTCACTAACAAATTTTTCACGGCGCAATGTAAGTAAAATTAATTAATAAGATAAATATATATATTCACTATGAATTACTTATATAAATAAAATGTTTTTCAATTTTCTTATTACATGAACTGATTTTCTGTCGGTTTTAAATATAACCACGTCCTATGTTGTGTACCTTAAGTTTGTATATAGCTAGACGATACGCGCATGTGCGTTGGGCCATACCCCTACCACGTTCACTGTCGTATTTCGTTACACTGTGCGCGCGCAACTTCCGTTGCACACTAAACTTTTACCCTCAACGCGCCAAAAGAAGTATAACTTCTGAAATTGGCTTTGTTCTCACTGCCCTTCATATCAAACTAATATTATAGATGCGAAATTCTGTGTGTGTGTGTGTGTGTGTATGTTTGATACCACTCAGCTCCATAACAGCTGAACGGAATTTGATGAAATTTGGTATGCAGGCACTTTAGGCCCTGGAATAGGATAGGATACTTTTTATCCCAGTAAATTGTACAGGTCTTGTGGAATAATAACATAACGTAATTCTGCGATGGCTGGGAACGTGACCAAAATATTTTTTCCCTCTGGTGTTAGAGTTTATCAGGCCGCCCAAGGACCTCTGAAATGGCTTAACGACTGCTATCAATCAATAACAACCAGGGCTGAATATTTAACATTGCTCAACTTTGGTGATCGATTAACATCCCTCAGCCAAGCGCAAAAAGTAGTACCAAGGTACACTTATTTCTAAAGGTAAAACTTGATGAAACTCACGTTTTGATTTTCATACATCAACACTGGGAAGCGGAAATGTTGTAACTACGCGATAGTTGCACAGATACACTCCAAAAACAATACCCTGCTTCTTGGCTATCGGGTAAAAGATATTTCCTTCCTTTTGGGTTGCCGTAATCAGTTAAAAACCTAGGCCAGCATAGTATAATTTTGTAATTCTGTTTCCACATAAATGAATGGTCTTTTCCCAATTTATTTATTAGTGTATCAATGTAAAACTCAATTGTAACCGGGCGAAGCCGGGCCGGTTCACTAGTTAACTATAAATTCATTGCCACGCCCGGTTTATAACAAATCAAAAAGGAAACTGTTTATGTTTATCCCGGATCTTCTAGATCATTAAAGGTTTAAAAGTATACAATGTTAAGAACTTTTCTCATTGGCTTTCTTCGAAAGTTAATGTCTCCATACAACTACTTTAAAAAAAGGAATATTAGGAATAGCAATAATGAACTGTATTTAAATCGCTTTTCGAAATAGTAGCATATGGCCTGTTAGGGGCGAGACAAACGCACATTCGTTTCCCCGTGTACGTGTGTACTGTGTATGTCATTTCCTGAGACCTGTACAAAATTTACGTACTTAGACGAATGCGAACGCTATACCAGTGTGTGTCTCATTAAGCAGAAAACATTGTGCATACTGCGAGGAAAGGACATGATCATCACGTATAAGGCTCAACTCTAACAGATGTTTGTTTTAAAGCAACAATACAATTGTTGTCTCTGTAAGATCCTCGTTTACAAAAACGATGCGCAATAGTGGTTATAGTCCGGAAAGCTGGCAACTGTGTGTGTCTACAGTTACACGAACGTTACAAAGCACACCATTTTATATTCTACACTGAAACCTTGAACTCATAAAAATGCGAAAAAAGTTGACACTGAAGTTATTATCAGTAATGTTACTACTAACAAACGCATGAAAACTAGACATAACCAAAAGAGTCGCAATATTCTACTTCAGACTTCATTGCATAATATAACAATTTCTACACTAAACATCGATTGAATGCAATGACTCGGTGCCAATCGCTGATAGTTAAGCTAAGTTTAGAATAAATAAAATTATGCATTAAGAATTATGCAGTAAGCGCTTATCTGTTATACGGGAACACATCTTCTGTATTTGCAGTTTCTAATATCATTTTAATTCTTAATTCTAGCCAATGGAAACAGGCGGCAAGCCTGTTATGTTTACATATGTTCCTAACCTAACTTCGTATATCAAAACCATATTTAAGCAGATCATACTTCAAGGCCTACCCTTTCTACCAGATAAACTATTTTTTGTGAACATATATAATCGTCAACATGTGGACACACACACACTAAGTGTTAACATTGTTTATACTTACATTTATAATTACATTACTGTAAATAACCGTTTCGCGCCAACAACACAGTCTGTTATATTCCGAGTGGTCGTCACCTCACAGGTTTTTCTTAAGATATAAAATAGAACAGTTTTATTTCAACGGCAAAGGAAAACCCAACAACGCACACGACCTGCTAAGTCCCATCGGATACCAATATATGACATTAGGTAACACACATTCGTTTCTTCTGCACACTTCTTAACTCCTAATTTAACGTTTAAATTTTCTATTTTAACCTAGATTTACTTCATATTTCGCAGCTTACGCTAAATTAAAGAGCGCAGGTGTGTTTAAACGCAGTCGGATCAAATAATTTCTCTGTTCATAGTGCACAGCTGTTACCAAGAAGAACAGAAAACATTTGCAAATATCGTCACCGTGTCAAATTATTTAAAGTTTTTGGAATGTTTGTTATCTCCTAGCCTACAAATGGACAACGGTAACAATTAACTAACCACATTTAACAATTTGAATTATTTGTGACAGTAGGGCATCCTTGTGTGTTAACTTTGTGGCATATTTACAAAATTATAATTTATATTTCCTAAAAGTAGTTATGCTCTCTGTGCCCCATGTTTTGATGAATGAATAAAAACTTTTTTCGTTGGTAACCACTCATTTTGTTGCACAATTATACTATACGAACGAAATATATTTTATAACGTGTAAGATCATCTTCATAACAAGGAGTGTTAAATCACACAGCAAATTTATTTTCGATTCTTTCATCGTGGGTGTTTTCACCTCTTTACTAGCATTCTCTTGCCACTTCACAGTGATAATTTTAATATGCCTTATGTAGTGTATCAAATTTTCAAAACAGTATGTCTCCAGATATTTAAAAAGGGTTTTATGAAGTTTCCGATACCTAAATTCTGCGAGAGGTGTGGGTCGTTTAAGCCGGCGTTACAAGATACCCAAATTCTGCTACCTTCTGTTATACCCATGGGCACAACAGAAGGCAAACACGTTTTAACAGCAGAAGAGAAGAGAACGCATCAGTTCATACTCACACGATACCTAAAGTGCTAAGAGAAAATTGTAAATGGCAGGCAAAACAACTCGCAGAGGGGCAGGAATACAAATGCAACCAAATGTTATATGTATGCGCTTTGTGGTGCATCCAAACGCACGAAGATGGTTTCTTTACCCTGCAGACTGCTTTTATTTACGTTTCTAATGACGAGTACTATTAATGTATGGAACATGATATGAGAAACGGCACTCTTATGTATGGAAAACAAGGTACTGTATACGATGCACATTTACGCCACTCATTAAAACATTAGCAAATTATTTTAACAGAGGCGTAGTCAGGGATTTACTTGTTGGGAAGGGGGGGGGGATTTCATATTTATGTTTTTGGACGAAATACGAACGCCATAATAAACTGAAGAGCCAAAAAACTGGCATAGGCGTGCGTATGCAAATAACAGAGGTATGGAACCAATCATAGTAACGCGATGCGGTCGGCAGCGCCTATATAAGTAAACAAGCGTCTGGCAAAGTTGCTAGATCCGTTACTGCTGCTACAATGGCAGGTTATCAAGATTTAAGTGAGTTTGAACGTTGTGTTATAGTCGGCGCACGAGAGATGGGACATAGAATCTTCGAGGTAGCGATAACATTTGGATTTTCGCGTACGACCATTTCACGAGTGTACCATGAATATCGGGAATCCGGTAAAACATCAAATCTTCGACATGGCTGCGGCCGGAAAAAGATCGTAAACGAACGGGACAAACGACGACTGACGATAATCATTAAACGTGACAGACGTGCAACCCTTTCTCAAATTGGCGCAGATTTCAATCCCTCCTGCATACCTTCAGACATTAGTCGAGTCCATGCCTCGTCGTCTTGCGGCACTTCTGCGTGCTCGCGGGGACCCTACACGATATTAGGCAAGTGTACCGGTTTTTTTTGCTCTTCAGTGTATTACAACTTAATAGTTAAAATATTATTTAAAATCAATGGGCTAATATACAGATATGGAACTGCAAAATGCTATGAACACCCTTCATATTCAAGAGGATCACATATTGCTTGTATTAAAATNAAAAATCAATGGGCTGATATACAGATATGGAACTGCAAAATGCTATGAACACCCTTCATATTCAAGAGGATCACATATTGCTTGTATTAAAATAAAATAAAAGTTGTCATTTTGTTTTTAAATTTTATTCTTGAATATTTTAATGGCATTTCAATAGGGGGATATGTCCCCCCTCCGGCTTCATTACAATAGCGGGGATATGTCCTGATATCACCTCTCTCCCCCCTCCGGCTTCACCACTGAATTTACATATGTATCTTTAATGAGCATAATAACCAATCTTGCACTCTACGTCATTTGACAAGCTTTTACTCTTAGAAGGTCAAAAGAAGGCAAAATTATCACAATATTAAAATTAATGCTTTTATGTGTGGCTGTTAACATTACTCATATTACACAGCTCACATTATTTACTTTTGAAACCAATCCATTTGATTAGCAAACAACCACAGTTAGTCAATTGCACTGCGCTGTTACTTACGTATTATTGCTTTAGACAAAGTGATTCTGGAAATAACCTTTTTCTAACAATAACATAATTTGTAAAAAGCAATAATGAATAACATATCAAATTTTGTTACACGAAGGATATTTTAACTCTGAAGCATAATATTATGTGGCGCATGCCCGCCTACAGAACGTTTGTGTGATAATGTATATATATTACCTGAATTCATAGTTATCGCGTATTTTATAAAGTTGTGTTTTTTTTATTATTGACGTGTGAGTCATTTTCAACGGTTCCCGATACTTAGGCTTACATTAAGTTTAATTTTTTACACATACACGTTTTACAGAACCCGTAATCTTTTCGTAAACGAACATATACCACTTGAGGTGAGTACTCGGGTGTCCGCCATCTTGTCGTGGGTATAGCAGCCATTCAGAACACGCTCTACTGTTGTGGAGTTTGGTTTGGGAGCGACAGATATGGAGTATGAGTGAGAGAGAGGGTTTATGTCACAGTGGCAATGCTGCCGACTTCGCCACGCAGCTGCCACGAAAATTGACTAGCGCTACGTGGTGTTCATACTAAGAACTACAGATTCTTACCTGCTGGAGTGGTCAGAAACTTCAACCTGGGGAAGTCCACTAGTAGCTATATATGGGGGAATCTAAAACACCTGGCGCTTGGCAGGGAGCGGGGAGCCGGCATGCAACTCCCGCGGGAACATCGATGACGTCACCACGAGCTAGATGCGCGGTGGTATGCTAGACTCTTACCGCTGATTGGCTATGCGAGGATCTCAAAATGTCGTCGTCTCTGATTAGCTACCCAAGGCTCTCACAATTTTCTTGAAAATTTTTTTATTTTATTTTAATTTATTTTTGTTTTTTAAATTTTAATTTTTTTTTATTTTTTAAATTTTAATTTTTTTAAATTCCATTTTGATATTTAACAAATTAGCTACGCGAGGTTCTCGAAACTGACAAGTCAGTACCGGTCATGTTAGCTGAAGAATGTTAACAAATAGTCATTTAAGCACTATGCGAACTTATAAGCATAGTTGTTCGTAATTCCCGAACCGTTTAAGATGTAGTCCTCAAGGTTATATCATTGGCATAGATGCAGACAAGGAAAATTAACAAATAGCTATTTAAGCCCTATGCGAACTTATAAGCATCGTTGATCATAATTCCCGAACCGTTTGAGGTACAACCAGCAAATACGTAACATAGGCGACTCCTCNTATTTAAGCCCTATGCGAACTTATAAGCATCGTTGATCATAATTCCCGAACCGTTTGAGGTACAACCAGCAAATACGTAACATAGGCGACTCCTCCTTGTTGCCGGCCTATAATTATGCCCTCCAACACTAATGGCTTTATAGGTGTACTAGAGAACCATCCCCCGAGAATGCGCACTGGCACACACAGAGGGCTGTCTTTACTGGTACGATAGTTTTTATTNCCCGAACCGTTTAAGATGTAGTCCTCAAGGTTATATCATTGGCATAGATGCAGACAAGGAAAATTAAC
The DNA here is from genome assembly GCA_002778355.1 of Clitarchus hookeri. NCBI lineage: Eukaryota > Metazoa > Arthropoda > Insecta > Phasmatodea > Phasmatidae > Clitarchus > Clitarchus hookeri. The sequence continues at coordinate 121,618 of NQII01005954.1, forward strand.
AAATAGCCATTTAAGCCCTATGCGAACTTATAAGCATCGTTGATCATAATTCCCGAACCGTTTGAGGTACAACCAGCAAATACGTAACATAGGCGACTCCTCCTTGTTGCCGGCCTATAATTATGCCCTCCAACACTAATGGCTTTATAGGTATACTAGAGAACCATCCCCCGAGAATGCGCACTGGCACACACAGAGGGCTGTCTTTACTGGTACGATAGTTTTTATTNTACTAGAGAACCATCCCCCGAGAATGCGCACTGGCACACACAGAGGGCTGTCTTTACTGGTACGATAGTTTTTATTTTTACAAGCAGCAGTGTACTGTTTTTACCCTACATATACACTATCAAATAAAGCGCACTTGTAACATGTTCCATCATGTATTGTTTTTACAAAGATATATCATTGCAGTAGTGTACTGTTTATTGGTGTGCTTTTAATGTAGTAGCACATTTAGTTTGGGCTGATGTGTGATTGTTATCCAACAGAAATAAGAACACTGTGAATTTCATGACATACATATATATTACCGTATATATTATACATTGGTTTTTTGCAGCATACTCTCCGAACATCAAGATAGGTATTAACAAGTAATATACACATATGTATGTCGACAACCTCACAAGCAAAACATACATTACACATCAAGATAGGCATTAACAAGTAATACAGAANCACATATGTATGTCGACAACCTCACAAGCAAAACATACATTACACATCAAGATAGGCATTAACAAGTAATACAGAGTATATTCTAAGCATTACATCAAGATAGCAATTAACTATAAACATAGACAATAAAATTACTTTTTTTCACTATACTTNTATATTCTAAGCATTACATCAAGATAGCAATTAACTATAAACATAGACAATAAAATTACTTTTTTTCACTATACTTTTGCAAGCAGAGTAGTGAATAGTTGCAGCAGTAATGTCTTTCTATCGGCAATTGTTAATTTGCGCACGTCCTGAAGCAATGAATTGCCGCAATTCAGACATGTTGTGACCAGTAACATCTTCTTCTTACATGACATTCTGCAATGAGGCATCACCACGGACTTGGTGGCGGCAGGCTTCTTACGTTTGACAGCGGTAGGCTTCTTACATTTGACAGCAGGCAACTTGTCCTCCTTAGTAAGGTCAATCGCAGCAGCAGCAGCAGAGGTGGTAGGTTCAGCCAGAACCCAAAGGCTCTTGAGGAAGGTAAACTCTTATCACATCTTGCAATAAAGTGTGAGTTATAACTTCGTCCTGACCACATGGCAGGGGAGTGTCTGTTCGCATATAGTTAACAATACACTTCCCAGAATATTTCATTCGACCATCTGCTGACATAGCTCGTACGACGTTGGGTTGTGGGCAAGCAGCCATTGAGCTATACCGTCGCACTGTTCGCTGTACGTTGTTGGCTCGTCAATGGTCTCACCATCACAGACATAGGTTATACAGTTGTAACCAGGAGTAACACTGCTGTAGGCTGTCTCTGGACGAAATGGTGTGTTCATCTAGAGCTTACTGGTGTTGACCAGCAGGGTAGACACAGCTTATATAGCGATCGTACTTTACGACGACATAGTGTCAGTGGTTCTTGAACAATAATAGTCGTATACATGCATAAATGTCGTACATTATCTTGCGACTTTTACACTTGCTATTACATATTATTTCGCCCTCTACCGCTATACTGCCGATGTTTGCTTCAACGCTCATGATGATGCAAGCTTCACATATACATAGTTTCAATTGAAGACACAACACACCTTAGCAGCGCAGGGTAGAACATATGTGGTACCACATTCTTCCAGCGTGCTCGTATGTATGCGACCTGTACCTTCTTCGGTCCAGTGTGCTTGACATCTCGTCTTCACCAACAGAAAAATAATGCACACAGATTCAGAAGTAACATATATATATATATATATATATATATATAATTTTTTCAATTAAAACACAAAGCAATAATATTTTATCACAAAAAATTTACAATTTTTTCTTTAATTAAAACAAAACACACAAAGTTATATATATATATATATATATATATAGTATCACAAATAATTATATATAAATATAATTTTTTCAATTTAAAAAAAACTTTAAATTTTTCTCTATATGTTGTCGAGAAGCATGGTGAACATATATAATTCGCTATAGCCATTAGTTCTGAGTTCATAAATAATCTTATTTATCTCTTCTCTGACAGAAATATATCCCCTTCTCTGTAATGCTACCAGCACATGTAGTCTATCAACCAGGTCGTTGGGGTATTCAGAAAATAAGTAGCTAGACTTCACGACTCTCTTCGCAAATGTTCATAATACATGTCTGCATCTATGTTCTTCTATGATCGGTAGTTTGTGAGATACCTCTGAGCCAGAGTACTTGGTTCGAATCTTCATTTATTCTGTCTCAACTTCACATATCCGTCTTCTTCATCATCGTGTTTACGATTTTGTATCATCGTCAGTAGAATTTGTTTATTTCGCATCATCATCATCATCATCATTATCATTGCCCTTGGACTTGACGGTCACACTTTCGTGCTGGATAGTTGTAACATCCTCGTTTATCATCTTACACCTTAGCAACACATGTTTGTTGTTCACATCATTGAACGATCTGTATGGTTTGCGCTCTTCATAATACATGTCCGCAACAGGCGTATTTCCTTCTTCACAGAATGTTTTGGAACTTGATGCACGTCCGGATAATGTTATGGGTGATGGTACAATCAATAGTTTACATGACGAATCAGTATGGGAGTCATCCATTGTATTGTCTTGCATCAGCAATTTCAATGCTTGCTGTCTTGTGCCAAGTAAAGGTGTGTTACCTTTACATGTAGCAGTATGCCTCTTTAGATTGTCACTTCTACCAAATGTTGCACCGCACATATTACATGATAGTATTATGGAATCTGGTTTCTTTTGACACTTACTCTGTTCATGTCGCAGTGCATTTAACTTTTACTGAATGTCTTGTCGCAGTAACTGCATTGTTTTCCATGTAATTGTTGAACACTTGGTGAAGTTTTGCATGTAGGCAAACAGATCATTTTCGTTTGCATGTTCTGCACACTATTCATCAACTTGAAGTATATGACTACTTAAACATGTGTACTAATACTATGCAGTGCAGACTCCTCCCCTCTGCGAACTCCTCCCTTCTGCGAACTCCTCTTTTCTGCAGAATCCTCTTTTCTGCGGACTCCTCCCCTCTGCGGAATTCACCCCTCTGCGGACTCCTCCCCTCTGTGGACTCCTCCCCTCTTCGGACTCCTCTTTTGTGCAGGTTTCTCCCCTCTGCAGACTCCTCTTTTCTGCAGACTCCTCCCCTCTGCAAACTCCTCCCTTCTGCGTACACTACTACCTTCACACATTAGTGTTGCTATACACAATAGCTTAGCAACTATGTGAATTCCTGTGGTTACTATAATTTATACCCTCATTCTGTAGGGCGAATACGAAGTTAGGTTGTAATTTTCTTTGTAGTGGATTAGAGGGAAATATGCAAGTGGCTGAAGTAAAATTTGTTCTCAACTACAGCTGATAAATTATATATAATGTCCAACCTGTACATATTTCACATCGTCATCAGTAGACTTGGAGGCCACACTTGCGTTCTCGATGTTCTGGATAGTTGTAGCAACTTCGTTTATCACCTTACATAGCAGCGTATGTTTGTTGTTCACATCTTCTCGCGATCTGTATAGCTCGCACTCTTCATAGTAAATGCCTACAACNGCAGCGTATGTTTGTTGTTCACATCTTCTCGCGATCTGTATAGCTCGCACTCTTCATAGTAAATGCCTACAACACCCGTAATTCCTTATTCACACTCTGTGAAGATTTTGCAGGTAGTCGTACATGACATTCTCGATTGCATGCCTCACTCTACATACATCTATTCGCCATGTGGCGTAAGTACATTTGTTCTCAACTGTAGCTGATGTATCTTATATAATGTCCAACCGAAACCCTTGCCCATATATTCTTCTTCCTCGTGACAAATTTTCTGTAATGATCGAAGTTGTGACAGAAGTTAAAGCACACACAATTACACAGGCACATTCGAGGTCTTGAAGGCTCTCTCGCTATATTCATCTTCATGTGGTTCTCGTTTGGTATAGTAACAGTCCAACCATATATTATATTTTACTGCACCTTCTTTTTTCATCTTGCATGTAAGTTAATCTTTAATATTCTGTTTGATATGCTTAAGATATATACAAATATCGGCCACCATACCTGATAAATACGATGCAACATATGTCTTCATAAGACCTCGGAAAGCAGATTATTTCAGTATGAACCCATTCTCATTTGGTAAGATTANATGTCTTCATAAGACCTCGGAAAGCAGATTATTTCAGTATGAACCCATTCTCATTTGGTAAGATTACAACAGGTGTTGGTGTAGGTGCTTTATATGTACATGTTTTGTCATGGTTGTAATACGACTCATGGCATAGTTTTTCCTGATGGTCGTGTATTTCGAGTCGCATGCTGTCTGGAACACCTGTTACTTCATAACATTTGAATTCACGACCACTCTTATAGCAACAAGTAGTATAGTAAGCCCATTGCGTCTTCTTCAAATATTTTCCAGATTTCNGAATTCACGACCACTCTTATAGCAACAAGTAGTATAGTAAGCCCATTGCGTCTTCTTCAAATATTTTCCAGATTTCTCATGTTGGTGAGCACTGCTACTTTTACTAAAGGTCTATCTGCAGTAGTGACATGAATATCTTGGTGTCTGTGGTAAACTGTTCATGTCCAAGTCTGATGTTGACGATGATGGTGACAGCGCACTGGTATCAGATGCAGCAGATGTATGCAATATGCTATGTATCTCAGCTGGCACAATAGGGAGTCCCTCACACATTGCGAGCTGTCTTTCTAAGTTATCGCGACGCCTAAATTGAGACTTACATTGTTAACATGTTAAGCCAGATTGCTTCATGTTCATAGAACAAGCAGTTTCATGTCAGCGGGCATTACGGCTCTTAGTAAATGGCTTCTTGCAGAAACAGCACAAATTACTTTCTGACGTATTTTCCATCTTCGCTCGAGACAATGTTCACTCTTCGAAATTCGAATAACAACTAAGGCGATTCCATCAATTTAACATATATATANCTTCGCTCGAGACAATGTTCACTCTTCGAAATTCGAATAACAACTAAGGCGATTCCATCAATTTAACATATATATGTGCATATCTTCTTATTTCATCGGTGGGATTTAAGTTTTTTTTTTTGTGTTCTGTAAACATATATTCAGCTAACGACTCTCCACCGTTACACACCCTTTTACATCTCTCATATCGACGTGCGTTGCTACTTGCATTGTCTACAGCGAAACCACCTCATACTCATTGTACTAAATCAATACCTAAATATGGCACTGCTGAAGATTTTACCACATTTGCGACAATGTTTCCTACATGTCGGTGAAGGATTGTGTTCATTGTTCACATGAAGGTCAGAAGTTGGTGATGTAGGCGTATCAATACTTTCTACAGCAGACATCTGATCGTCGCAGTTTTGTAACGTTGACAATGCACTGTGTTGCTTAGCAAGTAGAAAAACAAGGTCATTGCACTTTTTTTTTTTCATATGTAGGTGTAAACTGTCTAGACGAGTGAACATACCTTGACATATATGACATTGATAGCCTATGCGACGAGGATTCAGCTTGCATTTACGCTTTATATGTGTCTTTGCATTGCAGGCATATGCAAATGTACTATTCCAGTAGTGGCATAGATGTCTAGGAGATGTGACTGTTCCATGTGACTGTTCCAGCCATTGTTTTCTTATTAGGGCACATTGCCTTTAATGATGTTGATGGATCGAATTTTTCTGTTGCAGATATCTTCCCATCAAAAATTTGCTCTATTCTCAGCAAATACTGATTGGCCTGTGTAAGAAGGAGAGCTTTGCATGTTGCGCTATGCCTTTTTAAGCTACCGAGTCTTCAAAAAAATGATTTGCATTTTTCACATGATAATATAATACATTTAATATGTTTTTGGCAGCCAGTCTTGTGGCGCCGAGCATGGCAACTTTTAGAAAAAGTCTTCGTACAATAACGACACAAATAACTTTCTCGATTATTTCCCACCGTAGAAAAAAAACAGATCTGTTCAGTCTTCGAAGTCTGAATAGCCACTGAGTCGGTCATCCTATCCTTTACTATACTAATATATACATACATACAGATGCAATGGCAGTGACCTTTATGTCAGCTTTGTTAGTGGCGTGATGCTTTCGAGACATGTTAGGCTTCTTTATCGTTTTGTGCGACAGCGCCGTTTATGTTAGACCTGCGAGAGCCTCATGTAACATATTAGGCCCCTTTATGCTCGGTGGTGTTCTCTCTTTATTACTGTGCATTATATGTCTCTTTGCATTATAGGCATATGGAAATGCTATGTTACAGTCGTGATATGATTGTTCCCGCCATTGTTTTCATAATAGTGCTTTATCATTATGTATAATTGTGAAGACTCTGAGATAAACCACTCGCATATTTTTGGGAAGACCCTGAGATAACTCTCCCCAGCTTGGCCTNTGCATATTTTTGGGAAGACCCTGAGATAACTCTCCCCAGCTTGGCCTGCAAGAGCGTGATGTATAACTCACAGGAAGGACTTAAATGTTAATCAAATTTGGGAAAACTTAACCCTTTCATGGTGACGGGAGTGATGTTATGAAGTTGGTGAACGTATCTTACAAGATACGAAACTTATACGCACCTATACTTGTAGGGAGTAAATGAATCTGTAATCGTTTTTATACATATAGGACATTAATAACTCCACGATGACTTGTGTGGTCAGGAACGATATATATATCTATAACAAATGATTATAGGGCTTAAATGATACTGTGACTGTCGAGGGTGTGCTGTGTATCGAAACTTAGAGCCATATCTAGTAATGAANGATTGTTCCCGCCATTGTTTTCATAATAGTGCTTTATCATTATGTATAATTGTGAAGACTCTGAGATAAACCACTCGCATATTTTTGGGAAGACCCTGAGATAACTCTCCCCAGCTTGGCCTGCAAGAGCGTGATGTATAACTCACAGGAAGGACTTAAATTTTAATAAAATATGGGAAAACTTAACCCTTTTATGGTGACGGGAGTGATGTTATGAAGTTGGTGAACGTATCTTACAAGATACGGAACTTATACGCACCTATGCTTGCAGGGAGTAAATTAATCTGTAATCATTTTTATACATATAGGACATAAATAACTCCACGATGACTTGTGTGGTCAGGAACGATATATATATCTATAACAAATGCTTATAGGGCTTAAATGATACTGTGACTGTCGAGGGTGTGCTGTGTATCGAAACTTAGAGCCATATCTAGTAATGAANTGATACTGTGACTGTCGAGGGTGTGCTGTGTATCGAAACTTAGAGCCATATCTAGTAATGAATATGTATTTTTTCCCCTTTGGTGTAACTAACTCAGCCAATCTTTGTGTGCATGTGTTGATGGGTCTGCTCTATGTTTGTGTATGTAAGTGTGTACATGAATTTGCGTACTGACGCCGTGAGCGTATATCATATGTAAAACGTACTTCACGAGAGGAACCACGCAGAGCTTCCCCTTTGGTGAAGCATACTCTTCGTCGCAGTGTTCGGCGTTATCCTGTATGTTACGGTGCGTGTATCGTTCAAGTGTTTGGCGCCATCCTTTATATTAAAATGCCTGCATCGTTGAAGAGTACGGTGGTGTGCTTTATGTTATGCTTCACGTACTTCGCCGCAGTGTTTGATGTCATCCTTTTTGTTACGGTGCGAGCATCGTTGAAGTATTCGGCAACATTCTTTATGTTACACCAAGTGCAATGGTGACGTGCTTTATGTTATACCTCACGTCACAAAGACTGGGGAAGACACTGAGATAATCCTCCCACCTTGGAATGCCAGCGTGTGATGTCCGAGACAACCTTTCGCTTGCATGAAGCATATGATCTAGTAGGAATTAATTTAATGGTAATCGTATTTGGGAAGACACTGAGATAACCCATGATGTAGGGACCAGTCGGGTGACATGGTAGGAATTTGGGAAGACCCAGAGAACCCGCCTGCAAGAGTATGATGTAGGAGCCAGTCAGGTGATGTGGTAGGTATTTGGGAAGACTCGGAGAACCCCCTACTGCCTATGTTATGTATTTACTGGTTGTATCTTAAACAGATCGGGAATTATGACCAACTATGCTTTTAAGTTTGCATAGGGCCTTAATGACCATTTGTTAATTTTCCTTGTGTGCGTCGATTCTTATAATATGAATTTCACGAGTACATCTTAAACTGTTTGGTAATTACAGCCAATTGTGCTTATAAGTTCGCATAGGGCTTAAATGACTATTTGTTAATTTTACTTGTCTGTGTCAATGCCTATGATATGAATTTGACGAGTACATCTTAAACGGTTCAGGAATTATGATCAACTATGCTTATAAGTTCGCATAGGGCTTGAATGACTATTTGTTAACATTCTTCAGCTAACATGACCGGTACTGACTTGCCAGTTTCGAGAGCCTCGCGTCGCTTATCTGTTAAAGATCAAAATTAAATTTGTAAGGTATTAAAACTTAAAAAAAAAAATTTCAAAAACATAAAAATATATTTTCCAAAAAATTGTGGAGTCTCGCGTAGCCAATTAGAGACGAGGACATTTTGAGTGCCTCGCGTAGCGAATCATTGATGAGAGCCTTGCGTAGCGCCACGCATCTAGCGCGTGGTGACGTCATCGATGTTCCCGCGGGAGATTCATGCCGTCGCCCCGCTTCCTGCCAGGCGCCCGGTGTTTTAGAACCCCCCATTTATAGCTACTTCCATTCTAAGTATATCTTCACTCAAAAGCTCTGCGTTATAGTTCAAGCTCTTCGTCTTCGTATCACGCTACTGCAAACCGCTAAAATGATATTATTGCTTTCCCATATTCTATTATTGCACATATCGAGAAGAATTTTAACAAGTCAGACCTGCAATTTCTGTGCCAGGGAAACACAATTTTGCATGAATGAATTGATTGTAAATGAGGTCAAAATAAACCGCGAACATAGTTGCGCAGTGTGCCTGAAATTGAACACAAATATAAGTTACACAAAATTTACTTGTCTGGAAGTCCTCAGCTGCTATCATAACCAAGCAAATTAAATCGTCACGAAAGAAATACATTCCCTGTACATAAAAATTATACATAAATCTTGGTGGTCACTTTTCTCTACGTGATAATCTCGGGTGTAAAGATTTTCTGATTCACTTTGGCATTAAAATTACACCTCTAAGTTCGATTGTAGTGCCAGGTTTTAGTAAGTCGAGTTAGGTAACGTATTGTTTTCTGTCCTTTTTTAAGCATCATCCTGTTCAGAAGTGCCATTTCGGCCTGAATAACACGGAAGTCTAATTCCGTGGTATATAATAATTTTTTTTTTTTTTTTGCTTTATACCCCCATGGAGGCCATCAATTTCAACGTTAATTTTTTTTTAAACGTTTTTCGTGAAACATTAGCGTGATCTCGTGTCGACGAGCACTCATGCTTGATGGAAAAATAATCGTTGTCACTACGTCGATTGCCTATCAGTTTATTTTGGCTTACTTTNACGAGCACTCATGCTTGATGGAAAAATAATCGTTGTCACTACGTCGATTGCCTATCAGTTTATTTTGGCTTACTTTCGAACCGAACAAGGTTCTCAAAAATCAGAACAACTGCGGATACCTGGCACTGAGCTCGCAAAACCCTATTAGATATCACTTGACTTTCTCTTANTCAAAAATCAGAACAACTGCGGATACCTGGCACTGAGCTCGCAAAACCCTATTAGATATCACTTGACTTTCTCTTCCTGTGCCAGCATGACAGATCTAAGAATCGAAACACGAGTGACAGGAAGATAATATTGAAAATGTTTTTTTAAACACTAGGATTTACTTTTCTATGGGTTTGAATAACGCTAACCTTGCATACAATTTTTCCTGAAGTGTTTGACAGAATACCATATACAGAAGTAAATCGTTAGTAAAAATCGCATTATATTAGTTAGACTTTTCAACCACATAATGAAAACGCGCCTATTGAAATATCCAGGTTCTACACCTATTACATATACACTGTATAATAATTGTTACAACATTTTTATTCGCATCTTTGTGTCCATGAACAATGATAAAATAGAGTGCAAAGGAATTAAGTAGGTACTTGTTTCCATATGAATAAAAAAATATTATTACGCCATAAGTATGGGAATATATGTTTCAATAATTAAAATTATATCCTCTTTAAATTAAACCGATGTTTAGGACATGCTTTGCATTGTATAATGCGCAGATACATTTTGCACGACAGTCATCTTTCATGCAATATTGTACAGATTTGTCACAGAAATGGGAAAAGAACAACGTACTTCATTGATACAANGACAGTCATCTTTCATGCAATATTGTACAGATTTGTCACAGAAATGGGAAAAGAACAACGTACTTCATTGATACAATCGGCTCTCAATGCCTCGCTGTTAAGAACCGCCCAAATCTCTTCACTCAATTTTCATAGATACACATACAAAAATTACAAAAACATGGCATCGGGTGTAGGTACACTGTAAATGCAAACTCGAATTTTATATATATATATATAGCTAAAAATTCACATATTTATTGACACTTCGAACGCTCCTGGAACTGCGGCGGTGTAGTAGTCAGACTACTCGCCCCGGGTTCGATTCCCGGTGGGGTCGCTCCTGTATTTGCGCATGTGGGAATCATGCGGGTTTTCTCGGGAATCTCCCGCCCTTGCATTAAGGCGCTGCTGCACACCCCTCTCACTTCACCCTCATCGGTTCTCAAGACCTCGATAAAAATAATCTCGCCACCCAAATCTATCCACACACAACATTCCGAACACTCCTGATTTCTAAAATGTTTTTTGTGTTTTTTCAAATGTAAATCATAATAAATCAAGTACACCTGAAACTAATCCACGACGACACAATATTCGTAAGGTCACGTCTGTAGTTATATAGCAAAATTATTATTACATCTTGTACACTGGCCTGATCGGTAAACCAAAGGTCTTCGGTTCAGTTAACGGCAAAATTGGAGATTTTTCAGGTGTGAAATATTTCATTCATGGATTCAGGACTGAGTGATTTGATGTGCATACAACCATCATACCGCCTAACGTAGTATCAAACCATCTTCTTAGGAAAGTATTAAATACCACCGCTACGAGGAGTCTTCAGCGAGGAGAAAAACCATCTTGTTCAGAAGTTTTTAGAGAGAGATAGAGAAAGAGAGACGGAGAGAGAGAGAGAGAGAGAGAGAGAGAGAGAGACGGAGAGAGAGAGAGAGAGAGAGAGAGAGTTTGTGTGGAAAGGATCTCTGCAAATATTTAGGGTGGAATGAATAAACCGATTCTATTTCCTCATCATTATGTTCAGGTTGGTCTGAGTGTTCCTTAAAACTTCACGTTATCTGTAGCCTAATTGTGAAGAGATGAACTTTCCTCGTTTATTCCTAAGTTTCTATTAGAAATAGTACATTTAATATGTTAGTTTTTGTTAAAAACGTAGGCATATTGCAAAAAATATTTCCTTGAATNAAACGTAGGCATATTGCAAAAAATATTTCCTTGAATTAAAATTTTGTCCCTGTTTAAAACAGATTTAGTGTAAAAGTATGATTTTGTGAAAAATATGTTTTTGGTTTAAGAAAAACAACGATTGTTAAAATAATGTCCCGTCAAAAACTAGATTTATATAAGAAAGATTTTTTTTGTAATCAATGAAAAATTTACATTTTCGTTACAAAGAGTAATTATATTGCAAATAAAATATTATGCGTGCTGTATTCTAAATGAACGAATTTTTGAAGAAAGTTTTGTGGATAAAAAGCTATGTTCTTAATAAAGGTGTTTTTCCTTATAAAAATGTAGCTGTTTAAGTAAAAATTATGTTTCTAAGTGAAATATTTTTGTGAATTAAAATATGTTTGAGTTTTATTATGACTGCTGTGAAGATTTGGTTTTTATGTTAGAAACATGTTATTTATTTTTCCCCCAAAGATTAGATAGGCTTACGATATCGCCTTTCTGTATCTGTGTGTATTTAAGTGCGTGTGTATGTGTATACGTCCCAATAAAACTCAGAACTCGTGCACAGAATTTCACTAAACTCAATACATTTATAACACATGGACAGAAAGTATAGTTTTAGTCAATATCGGATGCTTATTTTTTTAAACGTCACCATTAAATTTTCACCTTAATAGTTTGCAACGAAAACATTAAATTCAACAATATATTATCATTAATCTGTAATTTTGGAGGATAGAGCCACCTGAAAATCGCTAAACTGTTTCCCTTCAACTTTGGCCAACAATTAATTCTAACGTAGATCATCCTAAATACGTGTTGTTTTAGTGTATCTGATATTTATTTCAAAATGGCAGACAAAAACAAATTTTAGTTTGGAATATTATATATATATATATATATATATATAAGTCCGACAAATTTTATCCCAACTTCGTATGCTCACAGAGCAACTATTGCGAACTTTAAATACGCTGGTTCACAANAAGTCCGACAAATTTTATCCCAACTTCGTATGCTCACAGAGCAACTATTGCGAACTTTAAATACGCTGGTTCACAATCTCTTTTGTCCGCCACTTTTCAAGATAGCGCTGTCCGAAATAATTACTACTCAAACCGTATTTCTAGAAATACTGAACCGAATGCCTCGAAATTTGGCATAACACTAGTGATGTGGTAGGCAACATCAAACCTAAATCATTTTAGTAAATCAAGTAGCTACACTGGAAGAAAGTTTTTGTTAATAGTTGTAAAAAATATTTGGTTGGTGCTTTCCAAAGCAAAATTTTGTTACTGGTAAAGAAAATTGATTTTGTTTCACAATAACATGTTGATNTTTGGTTGGTGCTTTCCAAAGCAAAATTTTGTTACTGGTAAAGAAAATTGATTTTGTTTCACAATAACATGTTGATTGACAAGTTATAAAGACATTAAGTGCTTACTAACATACTTAATTAATCAAAAAATATAATTAGGTGCTAAAAAACATTTATCTGGTAGCAATAGCATTAATGTGTCCGGACCTAAACGTTTTGCTGTGATTGTAAAACTATATCCGTTATACAGAATGAGTATAAAAGAATACCCCAACTTTGAAGGTCTGTAATATGAAAACAAAAAATAAAATACAACCTTGATTGACCAATCAAATTAACCTTGGAACCGTGAAGTTTGTTTACCATACATNTTTGGTTGGTGCTTTCCAAAGCAAAATTTTGTTACTGGTAAAGAAAATTGATTTTGTTTCACAATAACATGTTGACTGACAAGTTATAAAGACATTAAGTGCTTACTAACATTCTTAATTAATCAAAAAATATAATTAACTGCTAAAAAACATTTATCTGGTAGCAATAGCATTAATGTGTCCGGACCTAAACGTTTTGCTGTGATTGTAAAACTATATCCGTTATACAGAATGAGTATAAAAGAATACCCCAACTTTGAAGGTCTGTAATATTANCTAAACAACCTACAACCTTGATTGACCAATCAAATTAACCTTGGAACCGTGAAGTTTGTTTACCATACATTCATAAATGTTCAATGCGACCACCACGAGCGGCCCGAACGACATCTACGCGATAATCAAACTCGTTACACGCTCTTGTCAGCATGTCCGGTGTTACGGTTTGGATGGCGTTCGTAACTCTTGGTTTTACGTGGTGAGAGGGAAGCGAGCTCGCATTCGACACGTCAATGTGAAGGGGATGGTCTGATGTTTCCTTTATGTTCCCAGAACGAGGTAGACGATGCCTTCATGTCTAAGCTGGTTTTAAGTGATGAAGCGACGTTCCATACAAATGGCAAGGTGAACCGGCACAACGTGCGGATATGGAATCAGGAGCCTCCACATGAAACCACCGAACACGAGCGCGCTTCCCCCAAAGTGAACGTGTTTTGCGTTGTATCCAAAGACACTGTTTTCAACCGTTTCTTTTTTCTCGAGGCAACTGTTACAGGAATCCCTTATTTGGACATGCTTACAGAGTGGTAGTTTCGTCAGTTAGAAGAGGCGGCGGCAGACTTCATTTTCCAGCAGGATGGTGCACCACCCCATTGCCACCTAACTGTTCGCGGATACCTGAACGAGACGTTGCCGCAACGCTGGATTGGTTGAGCAGCAGCTGGCGACCAGGCTCTTCATCACTGGCCCCCAAGAAGTGTGGATATTACCCCATGCGATTTTTTCTATGGGGGTACATGAAGGATCAAGTGTTTCGTCCACCATTGCCAGCTTACATTGAAGACCTCAAAACGAGAATTACGGACGCTATCCAAACCGTAACAACTGATATGCTGACAAGAGTGTGGAACTAGTTTGATTATCACGTAGATGCCGTTCGGGCCGCTCGTGGTGGTCACATTGAACATTTATGAATGTATGGTAAACAAACTTCAGGGTTCCACGGCTCATTTGATTAGTCAATCTAGGTTTTAGGTTGTTTGGTTTTGATGTTATAGACCTTCAAAGTTCGGGTATTCTTTTATACTCTTCCTATGTATTTAATTGCACTCTTTGTTTAAATGTAGAAATATCTTATCTTGCTTTTAAAATATTTTCTTTAGCTATGAATTTGAAATTATAATATATGCAGCACGTTCCACTTTTGATTTCAGAGTATTCATTATTTTAACATCTTTTCGTTTTTTTATCAAAGGAATATTTTCATTTGTTACTATTTTTTATTTGTGATAATTTATAATATTTTGATGAATAAAATTTTAGTACAATAAAGTATCTTTTAAATCTATCATTGTAGTAACTAGGGACATATAAATAAACAATAATTGAATGAGTTATTACGCAATTGGCATGATTCATAATATTTTACTTTTTGGGAAATCACAAATACTTCTCTTATTGACTTCTATAGATATTATTGGTATAACTGATTTAAAATGCATTAAAATGTACCAAAGAAGTGCAGTTTAGTGTATTATATCCAGTATGTACTTCTTGGAGCCAGTGGGTAATTTTTTTAACTTTCTTGACTCATGCCCTTTTACTAACATATGTATTTCCTTGGTATAACTTACTGAGAATTCTACAAGTTGATCCTATTTATTGCATTGTGGGGTTAAAATTACATTCAATTTTCAGTATCACTTTCAGCAGAGATAGTTAGCCAGTTAACAATATTTACATAGTATTCCATATCTTTGGGTATGTACTTTAGCAAGTTTCTACGTCTTGNCCGCTCGTGGTGGTCACATTGAACATTTATGAATGTATGGTAAACAAACTTCAGGGTTCCACGGTTCATTTGATTAGTCAATCTAGGTTTTAGGTTGTTTGGTTTTGTTGTTATAGACCTTCAAAGTTCGGGGATTCTTTTATACTCTTCCTATGTATTTAATTGCACTCTTTGTTTAAATGTAGCAATATCTTATCTTGCTTTTAAAATATTTTCTTTAGCTATGAATTTGAAATTATAATATATGCAGCACGTTCCACTTTTGATTTCAGAGTATTCATTATTTTAACATCCTTTCGTTTTTTTACCAAAGGAATATTTTCATTTGTTACTATTTTTTATTTGTGATAATTTATAATATTTTTATGAATAAAATTTTAGTACAATAAAGTATCTTTTAAATCTATCATTGTAGTAACTAGGGACATATAAATAAACAATAATTGAATGAGTTATTACGCAATGGGCATGATTCATAATATTTTACTTTTTGGGAAATCACAAATACTTCTCTTATTGACTTCTATTGATATTATTGGTATAACTGATTTAAAATGCATTAAAATGTACCAAAGAAGTGCAGTTTAGTGTATTATATCCAGTATGTACTTCTTGGAGCCAGTGGGTAATTTTTTTAACTTTCTTGACTCATGCCCTTTTACTAACATATGTATTTCCTTGGTATAACTTACTGAGAATTCTACAAGTTGATCCTATTTTTTGCATTGTGGGGTTAAAATTACATTCAATTTTCAGTATCACTTTCAGCAGAAATAGTTAGCCAGTTAACAATATTTACATAGTATTCCATATCTTTGGGTATGTACTTTAGCAAGTTTCTACGTCTTGCATTTTTTTTTTTGGCATTGATTGGACACTTCCCTCCGTATGCCTTGTCCTTGCTGCATTGTAGGATGATCATTGATATTTTTTTGAGTTCGAAGTGGTGTGAAATCAATCCATCTATGAAGTCTCGCGTACGCACCACCCCAGGTGCATTCCAGTCGTGGCAGAACTCGTAGTATTGCGACGCAGTTAATTACACTTTTTGGTCTTTTGTAAAGCGTCGTCTGAGGGATTCAGTTGAGAGAACGGCTTTCTCAAAAAAATGTTGGCCACCATTTCTTGTAGTCCATCAACTTCACAGTAAATTCCCCCTGCTTGCTACATAATCAAGTGGGGAGTAGATGCTGTCAATTTATTGATATAATCTTCGCAGAGGACGAGAGAATTCGCACGCTCAACATGCTGAACTGCAAGGATTCGTCTTTTGAGAGCCAACAAGTGTTGCCGTCAATACCTCTTGCCGCATCGTTGGGTATTGATTCGTCAGGTGATTACGACAGAATGAGAGACCTACGAGGTGTGGTAGAGTGGGTGGATGGTGAGAAGGATTAACTATTGCAAGTTATTGGGGTGGTGGGGGAGGGGTGACGAGTTGGTGGCTTGCGTGGATGTGGTGGGGTCTGAGCTATGGTAAGTAAATGGCGAAGGAATTGGAGCTACGAGAAATGTGATGGCGTGTGATGGCTTGAGCATGGGTTGGGGATGGGAGGTATGTGTGTTATGTAAAGTCAATAATTCGCTTTGTGGGTTGGAGGCTGATCGGCTATATAGTCAATGAAATATAGANGGGGGGGGGGTTCAGTCGGCTAATGGCTGTCGTACTAGGGAGTGGCTGTGCTCTTCCATATTTACTACATTCGAACCCTTAGTGTCGCACACATCCAACTTGGTTTGTTAAGTATGTAACTTTTCCTCGCTAATTTTATAAATTTGTAAAGTTTTTTTACAACTTTTTAATTAATTTTTTAGGTCAATGGGGTTAAGGTTACGGCCGCTAAAAATCAACATGTTTGCCGAAGTCAGTGATGTAATACGTTCCTAAACGTTTCATTTGTTAATTTCGGTTTTTTTTTATTTNTCAACATGTTTGCCGAAGTCAGTGATGTAATACGTTCCTAAACGTTTCATTTGTTAATTTCGGTTTTTTTTTATTTTCTTGGTTTTAATTTTTGAAGTTTATTGGGGGTCAATGTCAAGGTCGTCTACAGCCAACATTGTGGTCGGGGTTCATCAACGTAAAATTTTCCTTGATTAAAGAATTAATTAATTTCTTTTTGCAATTTTCTCGATTTTTTATGATTGGAAGGTGGGTATGTAGGTGTAGGGTTTGATGATTAGGGAGATGGGGTTGAGCTTTTGTTGGAAGAGGTGGTAAGGGGTTTAGGGTAATATAATATGTTCCTCGATTTTAGAATTTTTGTTTGCGATTTTTCTCGATTTTATAATATTTGCTAAGGGGTGATGTGAGTGTTGTGGAATGAGTGTGATGTTAACGTTATATGTTCTTCAATTTTTGGAATAAATTTTTCTAACTTTTACCGTTCGTTCTTGAATTTTTATGACTGAGTGGAATGAAGGTGAGGGGCTGGGTGATTCGTTGGGGTTGTGGGGTGAGTGTGAGGTTAACGTTATATGTTCTGCGATATTAAGAATTTTTAATTTTTAATTTTGATTTATAATAATTGCCAGGTGGTGAGGGTAGATAAGATGTGAGGTGAGGGTGGTGTAATGAACAAGGTGTAGAGTACTGTAATATTATGTTCTTTAATTTTTTTTTGCTTATCTTTTATTCTTATGTAGAGGGGATAAGGTGAGGGTTAAGAAGTGTTTTGAGATGGAGTATGGTGGGGGTAGGGTGGTTTGGATGTGGTAGGTGCAGGATGATGTTCGGGGGTAGGGAGTAAGGTCCGCTTATCCTCCCCTGTCCGCTGAACCTGGCTCGGAGCCTCGTATCCTCTTTTACTGATTTGAGGAATAAGTGAATCATTAGACTGAGAACCTCGAATCCCCTTACTTGCCTGAGTATTTTTCGGCTCATGCTCGAGGAACTGCAGATGCTTTTTCCTCACTTTCCCATTTTTTTAGAAATTTTTTAGTTAAAAAAGTGATTTTTTGGTTAAATAATTAATTTCGGAATTAACATTAGGGTAAAACAGACAAATTTGTCAGAAAAATGGCCTCCGACCGACCTAAATGCCAGAGCAGGAGCTGATGTCATTTAAGTAGGCGGATGGCTTGTTGCTCCTGATGCATGATGCATGTAGTAAAACGAAGATTCCTCTACTACTTACATGAAATGTTTGTATTTGTTTGGTTTGTGCATATTTATTTCTAATAAATTTTATTAAATCAAAAAAATTTGTTTAATAATTTAATAATATTTTAAGTTGTAAATTTATGCTGTTATAATATTTGGTAATTTTTACTTATACAACAGGAAACATGCTGCATTTCTTGGACAATGTACTTACAAAATCTAAATTATTAATCAAATGATGANTACTTATACAACAGGAAACATGCTGCATTTCTTGGACAATGTACTTACAAAATCTAAATTATTAATCAAATGATGAAATTGTTCCGTTCTATTTGAAAGAAGTTATTTTGAATTAGTAGATGGTGATATTAATGTGTTAATTTTTTTCCCTTCATATTTGCAGTAACATTTTTTACAGATATATTAGATAATGTTGACACCCNTATTAATGTGTTAATTTTTTTCCCTTCATATTTGCAGTAACATTTTTTACAGATATATTAGATAATGTTGACACCCGCCAAAGCTGAGGTTTGGACGTAGGTGTTGTAATCTATTCTGTGGCGTGAAGCTCCAACACTTAATACTAGTCCTCAGTGATCGGGCGTAGGAATGCTTCGACACTGTTGTTTAATGGTCCAATTCACTAATGAATGAATACAGGCTAATTCATATTTCACAAATCGAGGTTTTATTGTTGCATGAACATGTGAATTGATACATGAACCCTTGAGACAACTCCCTCCCTTTTCTACGTATGCTCCGTACAATTCGCGTCGTAAAA